>VSDK01006943.1:498361-525166 GCA_009767595.1 Symbiodinium kawagutii | reverse complement strand
TGATGATGATGATGATGATGATGATGATGATGATGATGATGATGATGATGATGATGATGATGTCGACATTGCGAGCTAGGCCATGAGAGTTTGATTGTGGTTATGATGATCATCATTGTGATTTCCATCCACATCATGACTGATCGATACAAATAGCTCAGAAGTACCCGCCATCGTTTGTAGTCATGCAACCATCACGACCTGAATGATCATGAGCCCCAAATTATTTTCAGAGCTTCGGGAGCGAAATCACCTGTTCTCCACAACTTCCCTGCCAGCTCAAAAATCCCACTCCAGAGTTGCTTGTCAACTCCGATTCCACGTTTGGCACAGACTCTGCAACCGTCTGCCCAAGCGAACGACTTGTTCTCAGTGAGCGCCAGGATGGCTGCAGTGACTTGCGGCGCCCGGTGGATACCGGAATTGCAGTGGCAGACTATACTGCCGCCACTGAATCCCCTCACACCTTCCACCAGCGCCAAAAGCCTCAGAATCACATGAGGAATCATTACTCCAACAAAAAAGCACAAAGATCATCAAAGATCCCAAATCTCTACCTGCAGGCCTGTAGATTTGCAAATATCATACAGTTCTAATTAAATCCAAGGAACTCGCGCTCCTGGGATCTGCTGAAGTTGGGATTGAAGAAGGTTATCTTGGCGTTGACTTCTCGAGCAAGCTGACGCCTTTCATAGTGCTTCCTTAGAGTTGAAATAACAACAGGACAACCGTCGAGCAAACCTGAGATGCCTAATCGCTATCGCTTGATGGAGCACAAGCTTCTTCTGCACTGATGAGGTCCAATCCGCGCCACCTGACATGGTTATATCTTATTATTGTTGGTTGTTACCCCCCATTATTAACCATGAGGTGGGTATTATCAACCACATTGGAGTCCCCTCATAGTGTCACCCTGCAGCCCCATAACCATTATAATCCACGATTTTATTGTTGGTTATCGTCCCCCATTAACCATTATAATCCTCTACAAGCCCAAATGTGAAACCCCAAAGCCCCATGGGTTTGTGCCATAATAAGGAGCCAATAACCCACCAAAAAAAGATCATTTTGTAAAGAAACCATTGGCTTTGCAGGCGCCATTATTTTGCTTCCTTTAGTTATCACCATTATCCCCCTAGTTCCTCTATCATTTACCATTAATTGGTAGTTCCCCCATGAGTTGGTTGATCAAAGCCTTGACCCATAGCCAACTATAGCTGGTATATTCCCTATTATTGTTGGGCTAATCCCTCCTATCATTAACTGTTACCCAGCTAGTTGACCATTGGTTGGTTGATTAATATTGGTTGGTTGGTTAAACCCTTAACCCATAGCCATAATTATCCATTGTAGTGGTTATCCCCTATTATTGTTGGTTCTCATCCCAAAAAAAACATCATAATCATAAGTTCAAGCCAACAATAATGGGGAATTACTGTTATCACCATTATTATTAGGCTGTGGGTCAAAACCCTGCACCCCTGGTTCCCCACCCTTAACCATTGTTTTCCCTTGTTTTGTTGGTGGAAATCCCCCATTAGTTGGTTGGATAATATTGACCCATAGCCATTTAGAGTTGATATATGACCCCTATACTTTTTATCATCCATTAACCATCAGATAGTTGATGATGGGTTCATTTAAAGTTTATCCTATCATTAACTAATCATATTGATTAAACAACCATTATTTTAAAACCATCATAGTCCCCTATATTTGCTAGTTATCATCTCCCCCTATCATTAACCATTAACCAGCTATCGTCTGGTTGGTTAACTGCCATAAAACCATGATAACCCCCTATAAACCCAACGGTGAAAGTCCACCGTCGCCATGACCCGCTCACCACCCTCCGTCCTGGCGCTCTTCCCGGCCACCGTCACGTGAACGCCGTTTCTCACGCCTCGCTCCAAGGTAGCTGCCGAAGGTGGCACTAGCCATGGCTATAAGGATTAAATGGCGAAACTCAGCTGGAGCATAGATATCTATGTAAATAAATTTAAGTATATGTATATTTATTTATACATACATATGTATGTATTGTTTATTTATGTTGATTTATTTATCTATTTTATTTAGTTATTTCATCTATTTGTGTTTTTATTTACTTATCTCATTTATTTATTCATTTATTTATTATTATGTTGTTTTTAAATCTAATTAGTTATTTTATTTGTTCATTTATCTACGTAAATAATACATACATGTATATATATATATATAACGCACATCATATATGTGTTTAGAATACTTTTTCTACGGAAATATAGAGGTTTATAAGCTTACAAAAGACAATAACCAAGAATTATGGGGGTATACCAACCATATGGTGGTTTGAGTTTGGGGTACCTCAAACATGGTTGGTTTATAGCGCTTTAGGCTATAACTATGGTAAAATCATGGCTATTTAATAGGTATCAATGAACAATCACTGGTTGATAATCTAGAGGAATTATAACAAAGGTTGTATCTTCTATATTTAACTGGCATTTACCTTCGTGACCTGCCCTAAGTTAGCTACCTGGGCGGTACCACTCTGTAGGGCAAGGCTCATGATCAGCTGTAGATTGTGGTTTTGTTGTATCCCACTGCTGCTTCTCTGCCTGATTTCAATGGTCTAAGCAATCGCAGCGGCTAGTTGGTCTCTGAACATGTTCAAGAAAATGATCAAATCCGACCAGGATTCACCAATGATGGTCACAGTAAAATTCTTAGGCAAGGGGCCGTTATCGATTTCAACCCTTAACGATCGTGTTGGACCCAGTGATTAATGGACAGGCGGTCCTTGTGACCGGTGGAACTCCGGGGGGATCTGTCACCTGCGGTACCTGAGTATTGCCAAGGATATATAGTTGGTGGTTGAACCATCCCGCCATGAAAAATATGCGCTTGCCAACCAACCATTTGTTAATTACTAGGGAAGACAAAACAAAACAATGTTTGGAACCAGCAACCAGATAATGATTGTGGTCCTTGAGTGCAGGAGTCCTGTATGACAGTTCCGTCCCACAAGTTTGTTACTATAAATGACTAAGCAATGATGATTCGGGGGGCCTATTTGGAGAAACCATCAAGTGATTTCAGTATCACCAAACTTCTCTGCCTTAAAGAGGTTCCGTTCACTGGGTAATTTCGAAGGTACCTCGTGGACCAAAAGCTGAAACAGCAACCAACACAGAAAAAGTTATCGGTCACAGGAAGTTACACTCCGGTAAACTAACCTGGAAGTCTACAAAGGGAAATCCAGTATGAAAATAGTTTGCTTTTCTGATACTATAAACATCTATAAACTATAAACTGGTCATGTTTTACATTCATAGTCCATAGTTGACTATAAACTCTAAAGTGGTCATTCTTTACATTCTGATACTAAAAACTATAAACATTCAGGTTCGGGATTACGGAGGGTACATCACCACCACCGGCCCAGACTTTGAGTTCCAAACTCGTACTGTTCGAAGTTGAACATTTCCACCTCAGGTACTCGAACCCAATGCACCACCCAGAGGTGATGGTGCATCTGTTCTGCTTGGGTGCTAGCAGTGGCTGAGGGTGGTCCCATGCCGGCATCAATCATGCTCAAAGCACGGCAAAGCGGTGTAACATTATACGCAAAGAGATACCAACCAGGAATATGTGGTTGTGGGTCAAAACCCCGTACCCCTGGTTCCCCACCATTAACCATTGTTTTCCCTTGTTTTGTGGGTGGAAATCCTCCATTAGTTGGTTGATTAATTTTGACCCATAGCCATATGTAGAACCAGCAACTATTGTTTATTTGTTTCGAGATACTTCTCCTGATGAGAAACCAAGAATCACCACAACACGGGGCACAGTTGTCTTGAATGCCAGGCATGCAACTGAGAGGTGCCAGCCCCAGGCCCACAGTGTTGGCACGTGTGTGCAGATTTTCCCGCAGCGGCCGCAAATGGCTCACGTGAACCAGAATGATGCCTAACTCTGAGCAACAATACACATCCAGTTATGCAGTATGCAGTATGTAGGTTAATCACCAACTATGGTGATGTTGGTTGAAAGTTGTGTTCCCAATATGGGCTGCAATAACCTGAGCATCCTAGCCAGCAGCTCCTTGTGAACACAAAGCAAACTTCTGTCCTGCTCAATTTTTGGCTGCTTGCGACAGAAACAATTGAGAGCAACAAGGTGGCCCCCCCTAGTTATAACTTGGTTTACAAGGCCATGTAACTATACGCGCAGACCCCGTGGTTTGCCCGGAGGGCAAACCTCGGGTGTCTGTGCGTGTTGAATATTGGTCAAAGAATCAGTGAGAAACACTGGCTATACGCAGTGATTTAGGGTGTAGGGTTTTAGGGTTTAGGTTTTAGGGTTTAGGGTTTTAAGGTTTTAGGGTTTAGGGTTTTAGGGTTTAGGGTTTTAGGGTTTTAGGCTTTAGGGTTAGGTTTTCTTGATTCTCAGAGTTTCAAAACAACGGGCCTGCGCAGGGTTTTGAACAGTTGACAAGACTCACTTCTGGGCAGGTCTTGTGGTCACGGGCAAACCATAGGGTCTTGCCGCAACTATAGTTATATCAAGTTATATCAACCACAACTGGTAGTTACCGGTACCCTAGTTATAACCCAACTTATAGCTGGTTGGGGGCCCACCTTGAACCTGACTTGTACGAGCTAACCTTGACCTATTGATTAAACTCATTTGATGACCTGAAGTTATTGTTCACAGGCGTAACTCTAACTTGTACTTATAGTTCGATAGCTGCGTCAGTGACACCTGCTAGTGGGTCAAAACCCTGTACCCCTTGTTCCCCTATCATTAACCATTGTTTCCCTTATCATTGTTGGTCATTATCAACCATTATTGGTTGGTGAATATTGACCCATAACCACCTGTTTCTTGCCTTGCAATTCCACCAATCAGTCAGTGCGGATCATCCGGTGGTCGATGTCATCTGAGCTTTCCGGCATTGAGTTTGACTTCAACCCATCGGCCTCGCCCAAGAATCGGCTGGAACTGGTGCTGAGTTAGCTAGAGTTGACAGTTTTTGCAAAAAATTAATCTGGAAAGGGAAATCACAACTGTTTATCCTTAAGCGATATTGAACCATCCATATTTGGTGGATTTCCATACAACTAGGATCTGGCGGATTTCCATACAACTAGGTTCGTTTACAGAGAGTAAGCGCAGAAAGGCAGAAGATTCACGATGTGTTCGTATCATGGTTCTGTGAAAAGAACAACAGGATACACATATCACATGCAAACGACCGGTTTGTGCATGTGTATACCCATGTTGCAATTGCTGATTGAACAAAAACAAATATCTGTTAATTGACCATCTAATGAAGACCAAGCGACATCATTCACCACAACTATCATGACTGCCGCTATTATTATCATCGACAACCAGTATTCCCAACACAAAAACTTTCACAACTATTGATCAACCAATTCAATTTCTTATCTTAAGAAATTTGGTGGTTTCTCAAAACAGGGTACCCCAAAATCATCCCTTATTAAAAAACTTAAAAAAAACAATCGCCTTATAGTTCCATCGTGGATACCACTCACGCTGCTTGAGTCAGTCATTGCCATTCAAACGGTAGCTGGGTCAGCAACGGCTTGGGGTCAGGCGTCACCAGCTAGTCCAGGGGCACCGTGGGCTGCGCAATGCGGCCTTGATAGAACTCACGCCAGTTGTTGAAGCTGCCACGTGCTGCCTTGCGACATTGGTTGATGGTGTTCATGGTGAGGATTCATTGCTGTCTAATTTATGATTCATTGGTGATCGTTGATTTAGGATTCATTTGTCACTGGTGATTGATTTGCAATTACTTTGCGGTATAGTCATGATTAAATGAATGGTGAGTCCAAAAAAAACGAGAATGTTGATTCATGAATCCAAAATGCTGAATGAATGATGGTCAAAGATGACTACGCACAAAAATCATGCTGACAATTATATATCTAGCGATGGTTGGGGATTATCAATTGATGATGGTGATGATGGTCATGATGATGGCGGCGATGATGATGCAAATGCTTGTGCCTATGATGATGATTGATTGATGCTTTATAGTGATTGATTGGTTCATTGCGATGAATGAAAAAAGTTCAATACATCGTTTGAGTAGTGGTTCACTAAAATAGTGATGATGACTATTGATGCTGAATTAAGATAAACTGATTCAAAATCCGTGGTTGATGATGATTGATGCTTACTGCGCATGATGATGAGTAAGTGATAGTATGATTCATCAACATCCACAATGACAACGGAACCGAAACGTGATACTTACAAGGAGCTATTATTATGGACGATTACCATATGGTCAGTTTGTCATTGCCATTAATTAATGATGTTGATTTGGGTGTTTCTCAAAATAGAGGTGCCCCCAAATCATCCAATATTAAGCATTGTCAGTCATAAACCATCCATTTTTGGGGATTTCAATTTTGAGAAACCAAGTACGTGATCAACCACTCAGAACATAACAAAAACATCAAGCGACTTGACAGAGGTACTGTGTGAAAGCAGCAGGAAAAAAAACGCATCCTTATGCTTCCGCTTACCTCTATAGCAGATAACCAACCCCCAACAACAATGGTAGAAACGCTGGTTACCTACTATAATGGTAACTGAAAGCACAGGGCGTTTTAAAATCAGTTCGACAAAGATCAAATATGGACAGTGGCCTGTGGCCTAGTCGTGATCAAAAATGTCAAATGCCAAAAGTCCGAACAGAAGTTTGGCCTAGCCGCTAGCTGTAGTTAGGTGATACCCTATGATACCCGTGTGGCTATCATTGAATCATTGGCTTTAAAATTTAAATATGTTTTTTGATGCTCATAATATTCTTTGATACCCATCCCCATTGAACATCCCCCTTGGTTGTCAGCCATGACATCCCCCAAAATAAAGGAGCTGCCGACTGTGGGAGCATGGAGCTGTTGCAGCCGACCTTCCCTCCGAGCACGCGCAGTCATACCATGAGGCGTCATTGTTTTTTGCTTGGCCGATAATATTGGTTAGTAATGGATAATGATGGTTAATGATGGTTTAATGATGGTTAATGATGGCTAATGATGGTTAATGATGGTTGATAACTTCGGCGATTCCTCCATACCTTCGAGATCATGGCATGATTTTTCATGATCCCATGTCACATGGGGATGAAAGCGATGGAATGGAAACTTCAGGAAGGTTTTCTCTGACCCCGATACAAAAAGATTGGCCTTGCATCCCTCAGCCATCGATATCATCACCACCATCAAAATATTAGGAGATCCATGCTATATATTTATGAAAATATTGGACGGGGAGATGTTTTGATATGGGGTTACCATGATGATGAAGGCTGAATCAATGTTCAACAGCAGCAACTTCATCAGTACTTGAGGACATGCTATCAGAACTACTATCGTTTATCATTGGTTTGGCATAGTTATCAAATGATATTCCACCACCAACTCATCACTACCAACGAATCTGCCCATAAACCAATGGTTTCATTCTAATATTGCAATGACATTCCACAACCGTGATCAACATCTCAAGGTTTTTGCCAAGAAACCCAGCACTACCCCATCACTAAGGACGCCAGTGGTAGTGATCCAGCTGCAGCTCCGCCTTCTGACACGCCACACCCCTGTCTTCGCCTGGCGGAGGATCACCAGCCACTGCCGTGCTCCCGGCTCTGTTTGTTCAGCTGGTGCCGTCCACCCATGGTTTCCATCATTAATGGGTAGTTTAATGATGGTTAATGATAGTCAATAATGAATGATCATGATTGATATGTTCAGCTGGCTTTAGGACAATTATTACAGCAATATGGCTGGTGCTTTTTGAGCCGTCTCATTCTATGATTAGTCAATGAACCATCACAACTCTGGGTAAACATGATAACTCAAACTTTCTCAAATTATCTAGCTGGTAAATGTTGAAAACATTCTCAAACTACCAGCCAAATAATCAACTCACTAGTTCTGGGCATGCCCACTAAGCATCATGGGCATCGCCAAACCAATGGGAGGTACCTCGTCTTTGGAAGCAGCTGGCTTGGACTTTTTCAGGCACTTTCTTTCAAACTGTGAAAGGATTGAACATCCAAAAAATCCGGATTTGAACCAGGTTTATTGTTTTCAGGATTACCGGAGAATCATAAAAATGTGTTGGTAACAAGGGAAATTGGCCATCTGTTTCAGGATGTTGGACCAGTTTAAAACCCAAAATGTTTCTTATGAGTACTGGAAGAAGCAAAAATGGCCAATGATACTCCCAATCAGAACACCGAGTCCATCATCCCGTTCTGCTCACAACAACCGTCACTATAGTTGCTGAAAACTGACCGTAGGTGGGTAAGCAAATTAAAGATCGATATAAAATGTTATAGTCTCGTGGATGTGGATTATGGTTACGAAAATGAAGTAACACCACCAAGCAACCATGGTTTCTACACCACCAACATTGACACGGGGCAGCAGGCGTTCAGTTTCAGCTGCTGGTTAACAAAACCTGGAAGTTTGTCATACCGACTGGTAAAACCACAGATACCCATAACAAGTTTAGCGCATATCCGCATATCCCTATGATTGCGAACCGGCTGGGAGGAGTTGGTTCGTCATAACAATTTGATGAAACACATTAATTGGTCAGTAAATCAATGTTGATCAAAAAACATACTTGCAAACACCGGATCACATGTGGCTGTGGGTCAAAACCCTTTGTCCCCCTGGTTCCCCACCATTAACCATTGTTTTCCCTATAAAATGGTTGGTTATCATCCTCCATTATTGGTTGGTTAACTGCTTGACCCATAGCCACATGTTTCAATGGTTACCAACTGGTTGCATATCAATGGTGAGCTGCGAGTTGGTTCTCTGCATCGGTGATCAACATTGTGATCAACCATCCTCGACTGGGTCCTGGTCGTAAGCCATCCCCAAAAATGTTCGTCAACCATGCTACCATCAACCAAGGTGATCTGGACAAACAAAAAATCTCAGTCAAGCCAGCTATGGTTATTGGTTACCCCCATAGTCAACCACATGCTTAACAATAATTGAACATAGTTTTTGTTTTTTTTTTGGTCTCTCAATTTGTCCTTTCAGGTATCTAGCAGCTAGGGCGGCACAGGGGCGCGCAAGCTGAGCTCGTAACGTGCAAATCCTTCTCCAAAATCACACAGGGTAATCACAAATCATCTTCCAATCAGGCTTCCATTTGTTCCTAAATTTTCTGGACTCACCCAAACTTTGTCGGTTGCAGAACAAGGAAGCCTGGAACATGACTGCCCAAAGTTGAACTTTATGGGGTGAATTCAAATGCATATTGAATGCTGTGAGGGTTCTGAACCCAAAAGGGGCAGCATGGTTCGCAGTTCCAGATTCCGGCCCCGCCAAAGGAAACGACACAGTCATGGATCCTAAGCAAAGATTGCGGAACCGTTGAACCAGTGTGCCAAAACCAAGCTCAGGGAAGAGTATTCCAGGAAGAAAATCGCAGCGAACGATGAAATGGATTAGGAACAATGCCCAAGGAGTGTATCCAAGCATGCCGGAACCGACACCCCAGCTTGACTCTGAAATGCTTTGAGCAATGAGTCTTTGTGTTTGCTGAGATAAACGTCGACACCGCCTGTCGAATGATTCATCGGTAACGGGATGAGGTTCTACCAGTGGCGCTTGCCAGGCCATCCATTGATGAAAGCTAGGATAGCGAACTTTAAGCAATAACCATATGTTTTCGGGGATGGGCAGCTTCCTGTCAACTAAGTTGAGAAAACATTCTTCAATGCTAACGTTAGACATGGATGCCATAGCAATGCGACACTTTCCTGAGCAAATCAATTTTTGTTTCTTTGAAAAACGAGTCGACGGAGAGCAAGTACACCTGAAGTTGTTGATGATCTGGCTGGAAGAAAGTTGTGAGGACCCAGGGGGAAAGGGTGCCTCGCGCTCAGTCGACTCGTCATTGCAAAGAAAACTAATACCTACTTGCTCATAAAATATTCGGATAAGGTGGATATGAAGGGACAAAACTTGTTTGATCTCTGGTAGAAAATCTTCAGCGAGAGCTTGGAAGGAGGCAGCTGCCTTCGCTTTTGCCAGCTCGTCAGCCCGTCGATTTCCTTCAGAAACATATGCGGGTTGAAGGGAATTGCGGCCATGCGCCGTCACTTTAGAAACAAGGGACAAAACTTGTTTGATCTCTGGTAGAAAATCTTCAGCGAGAGCTTGGAAGGAGGCAGCTGCCTTCGCTTTTGCCAGCTCGTCAGCCCGTCGATTTCCTTCAGAAACATAAGCAGGTTGAAGGGAATTGCGGCCATGCGCCGTCACTTTAGAAACGGTAACCAAATGTTCTCGTGACTTACAAAGGATAGCAATTTCTTGCCAGAGGTCGAAATTGTCCCATGAACTCAAACATCCATCATGAAATGCCTTAGATTTCAAAATGGAAAAACCTTTTACTGCAGTAGCACAATCTGAATAAATTTGAATCGGCCCTTGAAAGATTTTAATGGCCAACATCAAAGCTGCAATTTCTGCACGTTGTGACGAATGGTCAATACCGGGAAGAACAAAGGAAAAATTTCCGCTTTCTGGGGCATAAAGGCCACACGCTGCTCGTGAGAACCTTCTGCTTTTGGAAGTGATACAGCTGCCATCTATGAAAACATCTTGACATGTCAAGCCGTGTATTGGTTCGGGAAGGTCTTCAAAAGCAAAAGAGGACCCATGCTGCGTTCGGAAATTTGACATGAAATCACTTTCAAAAATTATGCCAGTTGTCCAAGTGGTAGCAGGCATATCTGCTGGAAGGTTTGGTTTGCCACAAGAAGCGCAATCTCGAAACATGTGGAGCAAAGTATTCTTTTGCCCACATTTTGGGCAAGCATCTGATTTGATGAGGCCTGCTTTCTTTTTTCGTGGCCCATCAAAGGCGGATCCAGTGAAGAGGTACTGCAAAATCCGTCTTCCGTGTGTGATATCTGTGGGGATGTTGCAAAATGTATCTGCTACTTCGGCAAACACGCTGCGTTCGGCAAAATCATTGTCGGAGAAAAAACGCGTGAAGCCAATATCAATGTGTCGGCCGCGGCTTTCACCTAAATTGTCGTGTCGAAGTGGCGCAGCTCGGAATAAACTCCGCCGCACTGATCTTTCTAGCTCACTGATGAAGAACTGCTGGCTACCCTGCACAAGGAAAAAATCTACATCATCATGCCTGCGAAAAACAAAAGGATCATCTGTAGGATGCCATTGTAATTCTTTAAAAAGGCGTGAAAGCACAACAGGAGCACCGTTCAAGGTATCTCCATCAACACATCGAAATTTCTGAGCTTGAGCAAAAACTTTTTGAACCAGAGCGGGGTCCGTTCGAGCCAGCTTTCTATATGTGGACAACACATGAAAGGCCCATCTAGCCCACGGATCAACAAATACATCTGCACAAGTTGACATAGAAAGAAGAGGACAACGCATGTTGTTTTTCCTAGGAAAAATTGCATTTACGACCTTAGTTCGAAGGCGCTGAAAAGCTGTTTTGGATGGCGCTTGTACTTCGCTCCCATAGATCCATTGTGAATGGGCATTAGTTTTGATATAATGGATTTTCTGATTGCTTGGAATAGGGAGATGCGAAATCTTTTTCACCATTTTTCCAGCCTTGTTCACCTTGTTGTCTTGTGGTTTGGCGCCTCGCGCCCGCGAAACCTTATGGTGAAATCCTAGAGATCTAGCCTGCTTGGTTTTGGGGATGTTTCTTCCAACTTCGCGGAGAAATCTGTCAGCATCTCGTTTCTTTCGCGCCAACAACATGCTCTTTTGATCATTTTGGATTTGTCCTACTGATTGATCAAAAATAGATAATTCGTTAGCCATTTTGACTAAGGACGGAAAGTCCGACAGTTTGGCCCACATTTTAGTATCGTCAACAAAGGAAGCAAACTGTCCCGAGAAAAAACGCGTGAAGCCAATATCAATGTGTCGGCCGCGGCTTTCACCTAAATTGTCGTGTCGAAGTGGCGCAGCTCGGAATAAACTCCGCCGCACTGATCTTTCTAGCTCACTGATGAAGAACTGCTGGCTACCCTGCACAAGGAAAAAATCTATATCATCATGCCTGCGAAAAACAAAAGGATCATCTGTAGGATGCCATTGTAATTCTTTAAAAAGGCGTGAAAGCACAACAGGAGCACCGTTCAAGGTATCTCCATCAACACATCGAAATTTCTGAGCTTGAGCAAAAACTTTTTGAACCAGAGCGGGGTCCGTTCGAGCCAGCTTTCTATATGTGGACAACACATGAAAGGCCCATCTAGCCCACGGATCAACAAATACATCTGCACAGGTTGACATAGAAAGAAGAGGACAACGCATGTTGTTTTTCCTAGGAAAAATTGCATTTACGACCTTAGTTCGAAGGCGCTGAAAAGCTGTTTTGGATGGCGCTTGTACTTCGCTCCCATAGATCCATTGTGAATGGGCATTAGTTTTGATATAATGGATTTTCTGATTGCTTGGAATAGGGAGATGCGAAATCTTTTTCACCATTTTTCCAGCCTTGTTCACCTTGTTGTCTTGTGGTTTGGCGCCTCGCGCCCGCGAAACCTTATGGTGAAATCCTAGAGATCTAGCCTGCTTGGTTTTGGGGATGTTTCTTCCAACTTCGCGGAGAAATCTGTCAGCATCTCGTTTCTTTCGCGCCAACAACATGCTCTTTTGATCATTTTGGATTTGTCCTACTGATTGATCAAAAATAGATAATTCGTTAGCCATTTTGACTAAGGACGGAAAGTCCGACAGTTTGGCCCACATTTTAGTATCGTCAACAAAGGAAGCAAACTGTCCCTGGGAGATTGATGAAATGTGTTGACCAAAGATGGAAAAAATCAGGTTGGCAAACAAAACGCTAAACGCACACCCTTGAAGCACCCCGTTTGTGTGTAAAACCTGTTGTCCATAAAACTGCCCCAATTTGAAAATTTTGACTTGACCAGTATAAAAACCTTGCATAGCTTTGATGAGAGGGGAAGGCAATAATTGAACATAGAAAATCCCTTGGTTTCCCTGTAAAAGCACCAACTAGCTGACTAGCTATCATTGTTGTTTTTCTCCCTATAGGTACCCATGATTAATTACACATCTTCAAGTTCGGAGCTCCAGTCGCGCTGCGCACTGGCTGTTTCATGGCAGCTTCCAAAGATGAGAACGGATCCTTTTGCACAGCGCACACTATGTTGTAATTGAGGTGCAGTGGGTACAGGATCGCAGTGTAGAAGTGCAAGTACGCCAGATCCGCCAAGATGTGCTTGATCTCCTCGTTGTCAAACAGCTCCTCAGTGCCCGTGGGTTCGGCGAAAATGTCCTTAGCCACGAGAACTGACGTGGCCAGGATCTCTCTCAGCACTTCAGCAGGCGGGGTCTCGATGTGCAGTACCACTAGGAGATCCGCAGGATCGCCCAGGAAGTCAAGCTCCACAAAGGTGGGGGTGTCCTGTTTTGTCGTGTCTCTGAAGCGCGCGCGGGCGATTCTGCAATAAGGTGGGCCCCCTAGTTAAACCTTGGTTTATAAGACCATTTAACTATAGTTATATCTACCATAAGTGGTGGTTACCCTAGTTATGTTCGCCAACCGCTATAGCTGGTGAACGGGGCCCACCTTGTACCTATCAATTCACCATCAAAATTCCTGGGTGGCTTCTAGATCCCTTGCTAAAAAAATATATTTTCAGTGGTTATATGGTACATCAATCCCTAAAAACACAACAAAAACCTGAGAATTCGTGGGTATAAGCCATTCAGCTAGTTATAAGCCAACGGCTATAGCTGCCTAAGGGCCCACCTTGTACCTATCAATTCACCATCAAAATTCCAAACGTTTCTCCCTAAAAGGCCACCATGCGCAAAGCAGCGGCGCGCTCTCCACAGGTCGCGGTCGCGCGGTCGCGACCTTGTCGCGCGGCCCTTAACAGGTCGTCTTCACCTCTCGCGCCGTGAAGGAGCTTGTCACGGCGGTGGGCCCCCAACCAGCGATGGTAGGGGGGTACTGGTAGGGGTAACCAGCAACCACTGAACTAAGTTGGTTTATAACTAATTTAACTAGGGGTAACTACCAGTTATAGAGGGTGAACTAACCCAACTTATAACTACTCAACCAGCAATAGTAGGGGCTTAGTGGTGAATAATGGCTAATAACCAGCAGTAGTAGGGGTTTAATAATACAAAGTAAGATTAATAATAATGTCAACACATGGCGTCAAGCAGATCACCAACCAACTGATGGCTCGTTAATGGTGAATGATAGGGGATGATGACCAACAATTATAGGGGATACATAGCAACTATAACTGGCTGTGGGTCAATATTATCAATATTCATCACCTAATGGGGGGTAGTCACCAACAATAATGAGGAAAACAATGGTAAATGAGGGGGGAACCAGGGTACAGGGTTTTAACCTCAGCCATGTTTATGAGCCTTCTTAACCATCATTCAGCCGCTATTGCTGATGGTTAATGATGTTTGATGATGGCAAGTGGTGGTCAATAGTGATTAATGGTGGCAAATGAATGGTCTCTGATGATGGTTACTGTTAAGTCATAGTTAACTGACGCAGCACTTAATGGATGGTGGCTGAAAATGGTTGATGTTGGCACATGCTGGTCGATAATCATGAACATTGCCAAACATGTTTGGAACTAGGATGGTCAACATGGAAGTTACGGCGCGATCACAGTTTGGTGACAAGTGTCATGGTGATAGACTCTGGTGGTTGTCAGTGATCATGATAGCAAAGTATCATTGCTATATTTTGTTGAATTGATGGTTGGTGTTCTTGAGTCCTCGTATTGAGAACGCCTGAACACTACCTGCCATTACGCTGGAGTAGTGCAGTCCTGGTCCTGGCGGTGAATTATTGGCATTATTCTTGATGATGGTGATGATGATGACGATGATGATGATGATGACGACGATGATGATGATGATGCTGCTGATGATGATGATGATAATAGTGAAATGTTGTTGACGACGCCAAGGATCTTGACCATCGACTATCATAACCGTCCACCATGAACTATCACGCGTGCTCGCATCTATCATGAACCAGCACTGATCGCTGAATATGACAAAACATCATTTCGAAAACCAACAAACATCGTTGATTAGTCACGGTAAAAATTGGTAAACCATGAATAGCTGCATCATCATCGCGCCTCCCCTGGGGAAATAACCGCCCCCAGGAATGACCATGAGAACACTAATGATGGGGCAAATTAATCATGAGGACAGTGAATAACGAAGAACAACTATGTCGTTGTGATATGTTGTGATGGTTTAAAAATCGCACAACAACCCACTTATGTGCACCATTCATCAACCAACCATCCTTGCCCCGAACTTTTCTGACTCAGGATACCAGGTACTGCGCGAAAAATTCTGGAGGTTTGACCAATGCTGTATCCCAAATTGCTTGGTGTGGTGATGCTGGAACCCAAGGTGACCGGACATCGTTTCTTCGCGTTAAACGCTTGTCTGTTGAAGGCGCTGGTGAAGCAACCTCTTGGCCTACAATTTGCTAGTGCTGTGCTCACGCTTAACATCGGAAAGCACGTTCGCGCTTGATGCGTGTGCGGGGCTGTCAGAGCTGCAAAAGGCTCATCATTGATGTTCATAGCTTGCAGTGTGACGGCGCTCATGGTTTTGACTCCCATGTCTCTAGGACGGACCCATCCTTTTCGAGTCTTTGGACTGCCATGGACACGCTTTGATGCTGAATCCGACATGGTTCAAAAAATGGCTGCGGGTGAAATGAAGATTCCGCTGCTGAATGCTGGTACCATCTGAAGCATCTCAAGAAGAATCAAGGGCAAAACGCAAAAAATTCACCACCACTTTGAACTTGTCGCCGCTCCAGTGCGTAAAACTAGATCGCACAGGATTTGCTGGCTGCGCTGGAGGAGGGGCCTCGCGGCAATTGCGAAGAGAGGGGTCTATGAAGACCGCCTGAGAGGACGGCCTTCCTCTGATGTTGGATTGGCGCCTGGTCAGCCAGCTGAAGCCTTTTCGGGCTCTTCGAGCTGCCAAGACTCAAGTCCGTGGGTCGAATCGCACGGATCGGCCACGTTCCGATGTGTCAAATCGTCTTCTGTGCACTCACTTGAAGCATTCAAACACTAACATTTGGTCAAGGGCGATATAATATGATTATGTGTGCGAAGCGCCCCAAAGGCATAAAGGAATCAACTGCTGAATCTCGTGAACGGTTGGATTTCCCTTTGTTGTTAATTCCCGGTCAGGCCAATCCCTTGTCTTGCAATTATATAACTTTCTTGGGACTGCTATCTGATTGTGTGTCATGCCCTAATTCTTGGATGATATGCCTTATGGCGGTCATTTATCATATTCCCATCGCACCCTTAGTGTTGGTGATTCTTTATAGTCATACAAACCTCTCAAAATTATGATCCATGATGAATAACTATCGTTTCTAGTGGTTTTCTTGATGGCGATCATAATGATCGATCCCGGGTTGTGCAAATCCCTTCTAAAAAACATCATGATATACCGTGCTTAACCGTTGAGAATCTCCGTGCTTAATCACAATTAAAATGCCCATCAACCATTAACATCGCACAGTGTGTTTGTTGTTCTGATAGTGGCTCTTTCGGGGTTGACAGTGGTCAATTCGTGGGTGACAATGTTAAACTATGGTTCAATTATGATTCATCATGATCAATGGATGGTAAATTGTGAAAAAATATCGGTTGCTTGATGATACCTAACCAAGTCATGAGCCATGATTCTGATGCATTCTTAATGCATATCAACATTTTATCTAAGGCAATATGAATGGTTATGGCCAATTCATGATCAGGTGATGGCTAATTAACCATGAGCAGGGTACTTCTTTTCTAAAAAATCTGAACCTCAACCCAGGTAGCTACTTAACTAACTCACTCACTAACTAAGTAACTAAATAACAAACTAGTAACTAGCTAACTAACTGACCAAATAACCAACTAACCAACCAGTGAATGGTCACTTCCACAACCAGCACTTGTGTTGCCACAGCTCTTCTTGCACCCCCTGGAACTGTCTGGGTCCCCTGCCACCCTTGCCCGAACGCACGGGCGAGATGACCCAACCTGGGCCAGTTCCGCTGTACGGATCTTGCCTGCCTGGTGTCTATACCATGGACCTATTCATTCAATGACTTACTTAGGCAAACTCCATTGGTTAGTCAAGTGGTTAATTAAGTATTCATGTGACATATTGATGTATAGTATGGTGTTGATTGAGGGATTAGTATACCATTGGTTCAAAGACTGAACCTCTCGCAACTGCCGAATCAGCCATGATATAGTTGAATTACAGTACTACACCACTTATGAATCATAAACAAAAATACAATTAATTAGCCATAATAATTCATTGATGACAGCTTTATTAATCATGAACCATCCTGGACCATTCGCGATGAATAAAGCAGAATTAACATTCATTAACCTGATTTGTGTTTTCAAGCCCTTGAAAACAAGAAATGTTGAAAACATGATTCAAACTGCCAACAACCAGCAACTGAAACAAATAGGTTGATCAATTATGTTTTGTTAGCCATTTTGGTGAGAAACCGGCCAGTAAATTTGCGAGGACCAAGAAAGATTTGCCAACTCTATTCATTCACCGATTATATCAATTCTTGTGGATCGGCCAATAGGTGATTATGTAAATTCAAGCAACGACTGTGTTCAATGATGGTTGGTTATGAAGAAATCGCGGTCACAGTTTGTTACATTCACGGTCATTCACGTTCACCTCCCACATTAAAATACGCTTCAGTATCCCCCGTGCAGGTGAGCCTATACTAAACAGGGACAATATCATGGGCTCACCAGGGGTTTCTCAAGATAGGGGTACCCCACCCCCGAAATCATCCAATCTTAGGGTTGAGAAACCCTATCAATAATGATTAGATAAAATAAACCAACCGTTTTAAACCATTTTCAATAACAAACCAACCATTCTTAGGGTTGAGAAACCACCACCTGCATGGCCATAGCTGGGTCGCACCTTGCCGTCCTCCATGGCGTGAAGTCACAGCATCCACTGGGACCTCCGACGACCCGAGAGCTGTTTGTACATGAAGAGTTTCGCAGAGCCTGACCGGGACAACGTGGCGAGCTGGGTCAAGCAGTGAACCAACCAGTTGGTTAACTATGGTTAATGATAATGGTTAACAATGGTTCATAATAAGGGATAAATGGCGAGCTGGGTCAATATTCACCATCAACAATGGTATATTTCCTATGGCTTAATCATGGCAAATCATGGTTGATAACCTACAATGGTTAAGTATTGACGAAACCAGTTTCATGCGGGGGAGAAGTTCACCAACAAAACTATAGGGAAAACGAGCTGGTAAATGATGGGGGAACCAGGGGTACAGGGTTTTGACCCATAGCCAAATAACTTCCAGTGAGGAGAAACAAACAAGAATAGGGGAAACTATATAGGGAAAACAATCGGATAAACTATAAAGGGGCAAAAATACTTTCAACAATGGGATAAATACTACTTGCAACAAAATCGGGGAAACAACAGCCTAAAGCTTTGGGTTAAGAATGAGGGGTAGCTATAGATACTAAATTACATCGCCGTGATCCGTGTGATTCGGAATAGTGCACCTAAAGTATTCATCTATTCTTCTTGTTGAACAACTTCAATGGAAACACGTTTTGTTCATCATTAAACACCATCAGTGTCAGAATCATCGTCAAAATGAATCTTAAAGTTCAAGTCACCGCTTTGGTTCCTGATTGTTGCATCGGCCTCTGCCCTCCTCATCTCACCAAACACAACACTGTGATCAGTGTCAATAGCAATTCCAACATTATTGCCATTATCAGCACCATCATATTAACTGTATTAACTGTCATAATCTTTGACAATCACCGTCATCATAATCATCACCATTATCATTCATCATGATATTTGCAGCATCATATTTGCATCATCATATTTGCATCATCATCATCATCATCATCATCATCATCATCATCATCATCATCGTCATCATCGTCATCACCACCATCATCACCATTTTCATCACCACCATTTTCATCACCACCACCACCATCATCATCATGCATAATCACCATCATCATTGCCATCATCGCCTTGATGATCACCACCTTCATGATAATCACCATCACCATCATGAAGGTGGTGATCATCAAGATCCTTTCAAGAAAAAATCATCTGATCATAGGACCTTGATGATCCTTGAATCGACTCTACCTTTTACGACCTCCCCAGGCGCACCGCCTCCTTGGTTTGCATGGAAGAAGGCCGGGCTTCCAGTGATGATGCATTTGTCACCTGGGTCGATTCAGTGGCACCGAACTGCGCCTGGGGTGTCTTAAGTTTTGAAACTATCCATTCACCATCGTTATATGGCGAGCTGGGTCAAGCAGTTAACCAACCAGTTTCATGGGGGATAATAACCCACAATTGTATAGGGAGAACAATGGTTAATGATGGGGGAACCAGGGGTATGGGGTTTTGACCCACAGCCATATGGCTTTGTTGGCTTGAATTTCATCCATGGTTGTTATCCCCTATTGCCCTATTATCATTAGTTGGTTGGTTGGCTATTGACCCAAATCACCATTTCATGGTTTCTCAAGTCTAGGGGTACCCGCAATTATCATCCAGTTTATTAACCATTTATAGTAACAAACCATCCGCAACTTTGGGGCTGCGCTATCTTAAGCAACAATCATTTGAGGTTGTCCATGTTTTTGTAGCTACTGGGTTTTACTCTAGTTTACCCTAGGCCTCAAGAATACCCAGCCATGTTGAAGCAGGCATCATTGAAATAATCACTTTCGTGTTCCAACCTAAACCAGAAATTTTGCCTCTTTACTTCTCAACTTGGAACGCTGAAGAACTGCCATCCAACCATCCACAGATGCCTGGCAAGAAATCGCCCAACCCGGGTTGGGCTTCCATGCGCCGGCGATACCAGCCATCCTCAGTTCGGAGCGGCAGCCCAACAAACATAGGCACGGAATAATGTTCACACAAATGGTCTTTAACCCACGATTTGGAGGGGAGACATAGGTTGCACACCCATCAAAATAAACGTGCATTAGCCTGTGGTCTTTCAATGCAACAAAACAATGAATCATGACATGTCCACATGTCCCCACTGTGACCATCACGTTTTCCCTACGTAACGCAGGGGGTGCTGCAAACAATTCATGGTGTGATACCGCCAATGAAGTTACACAAATTTCCAGAGTCCAACCCCCTGCAACAAATGATCGATCAACCAGTTGTATAAGAAGATCAGGTGGATGACACCTAAGTAATAAAACACCAACGAAACACAGAGCCCTCCTATGCTCCACTGAATCCCCTAAGTTGGCGCCAAACAAATACTTCCTTAGCACTGGCTCCGCAGTGATGTTGCCCAACATGATCATGGTGCCCCATGGTGTGGTTCAACTTGCAGAACTGGATGTAACGGTTATATAAGAGGTGCTTATAGTGGTCAATAGCAACAATAGGGGATAATAACCAACAATGGTGTGCCTCCAAAGTTGATAGTTTAGAACGAATTGTTGAACGGACATACTAGCTGGCTATTTGACCAGAATAGAATATTGAATTTGATGTTTCTTTCTAAGAGACTCACACGGCTATATAGTTGGTTTGAAAACCATTCTAGAACATCTAGTGGGCGGTCCGTGATAATGGAATATCATGAAGTGTGTGCACCGTGACTGGTTGATCAAGAATTCAGGAATCATTATTGAACAGTGTTGTAGAGTCACTATCAATTACATCCTGGTAAACTAACATAGCAATGGAAAATCCACCATAATTGGTTGATTTCCTTGGGTTTTCCTACCAAAATGGTGGATTTTCCATTGCCATGTTAGTTTACCAAAGGGTAGTTCGCCCCTACCATGATCCGGCATTGACCATGCTGATGCTCTTGGCTCTCCTTCACCTGCTGGTACCGGCTTGATCCCGTCATCTTCCAGCGATCCCAGTCCGTTTTCGTTGTCCAGCAGCACCATGCACTTGCGCACGGTCGCGCAATGCGCTTGTCCGCCAAAAGATGAAATAAAAAATGCCCGAAATCCAAAGGATGTCGTTCTGATTACTTCTTTCAACTTGGTTCTTAACTCCTGGTTCCGTGGCTTCATGTGCTCATCAAAAATTACCGGAGGTACACCGCCGCGACTTGTTCCAAGACAAAACAAACATCTTAAAACAACGTCCATTGGCATCCAGGCCCGCGCAAGTCCACCGCTGAACTAAAACTGGTGCCTCGTTGAGCAAACTTGATTTACCATAGCCTGGGTACTACGATGCTAGCGACAGTAGGCGCCTGGATGCGCCTGGCGATGGTGGTGCATGGCCACCACTGACTTTCGTGAGTCGAGTTGTTCCCTCGGCAGCAAACCGCCTTGGAAAATGCAGCTGTTCAGGCTCTAACTGCGACTGATTGACAGTCCAGCATCACAAACTCTTGCTCCGGGCCCTGGGCATTGCCTCGGCTTGCTGCCCGGCGAAATACTGACCTTAGGAAGGCCGGTGGTATTGCCTCAAACAAAATTAGAGCTTGATGCCGTTGAGCCCCCTTCTCACATGCACTGACGGCTGCACAATAGCTGATGAGACTCGAATTGGGCATTGATTCCAACAATGTCAGGGCTAGCTGCCATTGATGCCCCTTTTCACATGCGCTGATGGCTGCATTGTAGCTGACCACATCCGCGCTGATTTTGGCCATACTCATTGCCTGCAACAAGGCCAACGCTTGATGCCACTGACCCTCCTTCTCACATGCACTGATGGCTGCATTGTAGCTGATGATGTTTGGAGTGATCTTGACTTTGGGCATTACTTCAAACAAGGCCAGAGCTCGCTGCCATTGACCCCCCTTCTCATATGCACTGATGGCTGCACTAAAGCTAACGACAGTCGGACTGATGTTGACTGTGGGCATTCCCTTAAAGAAAATCAGAGCTACCTGCCATTGACCCCCCTTCTCACATGCACTGATGGCTGCATTGCAAATGATAACATCTGGATTGATCCTGGCCGTAGGCAATGCCTGAAACAAGCTCAGAGCTTGACGCCATTGACCCTCCTTCTCACATGCACTGATGGCTGCGCTGTAGCTGACGACATTCGAACTAATCTTGGCATTGGGCATCGCCTCAAACAATATCAGAGCTAGTTGCCATTGACCCCCCTTCTCACATGCACTGATGGTCGCATTGTAGGTAATGACATTCGGACTGATCTTTGCCTTGGGCATTGCATTGAAGAGGGTCAGAGCCAACTGCCATTGACCCCCCTTCTCGCATGCACTGATGACTGCGCTGTAGATGATTACATCCGGACTGATCCTGGTTGTGGGCAGTGCTTCAAACAAGGTCAGCGCTTGATGCCATTGACTCTGCTTCTCGCATGCACTGATGACTGCACTGTAGCTGACGACATCAGGAGTGATCTTGGCCTTGGGCATTGCCTCCAACAATTTTAAAGCCTGCCGCCATTGACCCCCCTTCTCACATGCACTGATGGCTGCGTTGTAGATTATGACATTCGGACTCACCGCAGCCTGATGCAGTGCATTGAAAAGCCATATTGCGTATCTCCATTGTTTCAACCTTGTGCAGGCTGAAATTCCAATCGTAAAATCGCTTCCATCTAACCCGAGGGTCCTAGTCTGCAACACACTTGAAAATGCATCCACAATGGATTGGGGGAGTTTCTCCTTCGCAAATCCCTTCAGCTTGTTTTGAAAGTTGCCTCTCGTAAACTCGGCAGCAGAATCAATTTTGGAGCCCCTCGTGACTCCTTCTCCTTGGCTTCTGCCACTGGTTGCATCTCTGGCAAAAAGTGTGCGTGCAACACAGTGTGGCTCACCACAGAAGGCTGACTTCCCTAAAGTCCGAAAGATCTTTGTAGGTGGCAATGTCTGTCGCAACTTTGGCACTGGACATTGCCTCGAACAAAGCCGGAGCTTGCTGCTGCCATGGACCCCCACTCTGACAGGCAGTGAGGGGAGCGCTGTAGGTGATAAAAGTCTGACGGATCTTAGCAATGCCTGAGGTATTTCTTCAAACAAGGTCAGAGCTTGATGCCATTGGCCCCCCTTCTCACATGCACTGATAGCTGCACTGTAGCTGATGACATCCGGACTCATCCTGGCTAATGGCAGTGCTTCAAACAAGATTAGAGCTTGATGCCATTGACCCCCCTTCTCACATGCACTGATGGCTGCATTGTAGCTGATGATGTTCGGACTGATCTTGGCCTTGGGCATTGCCTCAAACAAGATCAAAGCTTGCTCCCACTGACCCCCCTTCTCACATGCACTGATGGCTGCACTGCAGCTAACGACAGTAGGACTGATCTTGACTGTGGACATTGCCTTGAAGAAGATCAGAGCTACCTGCCATTGACCCCCCTTCTCACATGCACTGATGGCTGCATTGTAGATGATGTTATCTGGACTGATCCTGGCTGTGGACATTGACTCCAATACTGTCAGAGCTTGCTGCCAGTGACCCCCCTTCTCACATGCACTGATGGCTGCGCTGTGGCTGATAACGGTTGGGCTAATCTTGGCCTTGGGCATTGCCAAAAAGAAAGTCAGAGCTAGCTGCCATTGACCCCCCTTCTCACACGCACTGATGGCTGCATTATAGCTAATGACAGTCCGGCCTATCTTGGCTTCTGGCATTGCCTGAAACAAGGTCAAAGCTAGCTGCCATTGACCTGCCTTCTCGCATGCACTGATGGCGGCGTTGTAGCTAACTACAGCCCGATTGATCTTGGCATTGGGCATTGTCTCAAACAATATCAGAGCTAGTTGCCATTGACCCCCCTTCTCACATGCACTGATGGCTGCATTGTAGCTAATGACATCCAGACTGATCTTTGCCTTGGGCATTGCCTGGAACAAGTTCAGAGCAAGCTGCCATTGACCCCCCTTCTCACATGCACTGATGGCTGCATTGTAGATGATAACGTCGGGACTGATCCTGGTCGTGTGCAGTGCTTTAAACAAGGTCAAAGCTTGATGCCATTGACCCCCCTTCTCACATGCGCTGAGGGCTGCACTGTAGCTTATGAGATTCGGACTGATGTCGGCCTTGGGCATTGCCTTAAACAATTTCAGAGCTTGCTGCCATTGACCCCGCTTCTCGCACGCACTGATGGCTGAACTGTAGCTGACCACGTCGGGACTGATCTTGGCTTCGGGCATTGCCTGAAACAAGGTCCGAGCTAGCTGCCATTGACCCCCCTTCTCACATGCACTGATGGCTGCGTTGTAGATTATGACATTCGGACTCACCGCAGCCTCATGCAGGGCATTGAAAAGCCATATTGCGTATCGCCATTGTTTCAGCCTTGCGCAGGCTGAAATTCCAATCGTAAAATCGCTTCCTTCTAACCTGAAAGTTCTATTCTGCAGCAAACCCGAAAATGCATCCACAATGGATTGGGGGAGTTTCTCCTTCGCAAATCCCTTCAGCTTGTTTTGAAAGTTGCCTCTCGTAAACTCGGCAGCAGAATCAATTTTGGAGCCCGTCGTGACTCCTTTTCCTTGGCTTCTGCCACTGGTTGCATCTCTGGCGAAGAGCGCGCTTGCAACGCAGCATGGCTCACGACAAAACATGTTGATTGTACTCAAGTGACTGGTTTGTGTGAGCCCTGAACGCAGCAATCATGGGCTACCACCAAGAGAATTATGCTTCCGACTCAATATTAACAATATATTCATATATTGACCATTGTTTAGGGTCCGCTATTTAGAGAAGCCACCATCTGAGAAGTGAATAAAAACGATACCCATGGTTGATTTTACTGTCAGCAATTCATTGACGGTTGGAGATTGGAGGCCCTTAGAATCAAAACCGATATCTGAGATCCATGGGTTTCTGATCATTTATTTCTTTTGTGAACTCTTAACCATCAATTGACGGTCCAATTAGCCATCATTATTGATCTTCACTAAACATCATTGACTATCATTAAATATCAGTGAAGCATCACCAAAAATCTGCATGAACTGAGGTTTTATAACCATCATTACTAACTACCCAACACATCCAATCATTGCCACTACCATGACTAACATCATCATCAGCCAGGATTGCAAATCGCTTTAAATATCACCAATCATCATTACTAAAGATGATCACATTGCCACTCATGAGCCATCTGTAAGTATCAGTCGGTGAACCATCAATGGCCTGATAATTGGGTGGGTGTTTCTCAAAATAGGAGACCCCCAAATCATCCATCATAAAAAATCAACAATAAAGCAACCATTTTGGGGGTACCCCCAGCTACTACGAACCCCCCAATAAAGCCAACTGACCATTATTACAAGGTGGGCCCCCTCAGTTAGCGATTTCTCGGGTTATCACTGGAGTAACTACCAGTTATGGCAAATATAACTGTAGTTAAATGGTTTATCAATCAACTTCTAACTAGGGGGGCCCACCTTGTATCAACCTTCATTGCCCATCCTTATGCGGGGCCCGGCCACCCCCTGCCCTGTCTGCGCACCCCTGGGTGTCCCTGACCAGGGCATCCTCCTTGAAGCCGTCGACGAAGAGGGCCACCGTATTGGAAGGCACCACCTGGGCCGGTGATGGGCCAACACACTGATGATGTTGCTATGCATTTTGTCAAACGGGGTCAGACACACAACCGTAGATGGAAGATATCAATATACATCTCTATGTATATCTGAAACTATAGATATATATATATATATATATATATTTAAATATGTACATGTAATTATATTCATATATAATTGTTTATTTACCAATGAAAAAACAATGTATATATTTTCATATGTTCAAAAAACAAATAAATAAATAAAGAAATATAAATATATATACAATCATTTATATGAATATATGTATGTTTAAAGTGTTTAATAGATGTATCTCAATATGTAAATAAAAAATATATATATACATATGTACACATGTGTGAATATGAATGTATGATCATGTATGTATGTAGATAGTTTTGTAGGTAAGTATGTGAGCGGCGGACACAACTTACTTTCTGTCCTGATGTGTGTCAAAATGGGTTCTCTTGTTCCCTATAAGTTGTGAGATGTTCGGATGTTACTAAGCGGGCTCCGTGTTTTTTGCGACGGTAATCAGTGTTTTTTGCGACGGTAGGTTGCTCGGGTGTTTTTTGCGTCGGTGCCGAGAAGGTGTTTTTTACGTCAGTAAGGTGGTGTTTTTTGCGTCGGGTGAGACGGTGTTTTTTGCGTCGGTGGTGTTTTTTGCGTCGGTGAGTCAGTGTTGTTTGCATCGGTGGTGTTTCCTGCGACGGTGAGATGGTGTTTTTTGCATCAGCAAGCAGTGTTGTTTGCATCGGTAATGGGTGTTTTTTGCATCGGCAGTGTTTATTGCGACTGTAAGAAGGGTTTTTTGCGTCAGTAGCAGTGTTTTTTGCGACGGTCAGATAGGAGGTAGAGGGAAGGAGGGACGGGAGAGAAACAACAATGAATGCAAAATGGACAGAAGCACAGAAATAACAAGAAGAAAAGGAGCTGAGGAAGAAAGCGGGCAGAATGAAAATAAGGATCAAGAGGGTAAGAGCTGGACAGATCTGGACAGTGGTTGTTGGAAATTGAAAGCCTTGTACACGAGGCTACGACGACAACACGGAAACCGAAGTCGAGGACAACAACCATGACGAGAACAACAACGACGACGACGAAGACAACAACGACGACGACGAAGACAACAACGACGACGAC
>VSDK01006943.1:482644-497637 GCA_009767595.1 Symbiodinium kawagutii | reverse complement strand
CCGCGGCAAAACCCTTTTTCGTTGGGGGGGGGGGCGCTGCCCCCTCCCCCCCGATCCCCCCCTCCCGCGCTGCGCCTGCCACGCGAAATCTGCAAACAAATCCACAAACGCTGCGCCTGCCACTATTTTAGCTCCACCCCTCACGCGCAGAACAGCGCAGCAACAACAACAACAACAACAACAACAACAACAACAACAACCACAACCCACAGGCATAGCCTGACGCAAAAAACACCGACGAACTGACGCAAAAAACACCAATGAACTGATGCAAAAAACACTCAGAGCAGTAACTGACGCAAAAAACACCGATGAACTGACGCAAAAAACACCGAATAACTGACGCAAAAAACACCGTCGGTGGTCACCGACGCAAACAACACCGCCCACAACCTTAAAAAACACCCAGGGACATAACTGTCTGGAAATACCCTGATTACTGTTGCAAAAAACACCACCCCCTTACTAAGCTGTCCAGATTGATTCTTGTTTCCAGGTTTTCGGGGTTGGTTGATGCAACACCTTTGTTGGGTATAGAAACTGAATGTAATACATCTACACATATGATATATATATATATATATGTATATATGATTGCATATGTATGCGCTTTAAATGGTATGCAAATGGTTATCTCCACTTGAATGTTAGCCATCTGTGACTTTGAACAGCTTCTGTTGCTGGAAATCAGAACTGGCTTTGGTCAGCATACAACTCAATCATTAGCGAAGCGATACTAGATCTTCATGTCGGTAATTACCAGTACGGCTAGTCTAAGTAACAGCCCATAGTGTCGACTGGTATGAGCCCCACCAGCCCTTTTTGTGTGAGTTACATCAGCACATGTCGTACAAAAGGTCTGGAAGTAGCAGAAAGGGGTGATTTCATGCTCCGTTGCTCCCAAACAAGGAGTCCAATGAAATCCTGCTCTATTAGCCTTGGTTTTCTTGTTCAAAAAACATGTTGATTTCTTGTAGCGGGCCAACACGGCAGTAGACAGAGTACCTCTGAACATCTGGAAGCACCTGGGTGTTTCTTAAAATAGGGTACCCCCAGATCATCCCATATTAAACATTTATAGTAATAAATCAACCATTTTGTTTGGTGTCCCCTATGTTAAGACTGAAAAACTGGGGTTCCCTATGTTAAGAAACCACCATCGAAATTCTCGAACAAAGAGTTTTTTGGGGGAGTGATCATTCTACAGGTCAACCTCCGGTCAGGACGTGTTTACGTGGATGCTAGGTTTTATCTATCTACCTACCTTTCTATCTATCTATCTATCTATCTATCTATCTATCTATCTATCTACGTACATATACATATATATGTACATACATATGTGCAAGTGTAAACATGTTTCATGATCGTGTATGTGTAAATGTGCAAATATGTACATATACTTATATATAATAGATATGTAGTGTGCCGATGAAGGTAATGCACATGCCAACGTTTCATTTTTTTTGAGTGTTTTTTTTTGTACTGAACCATCTTAACACATCAACCAGCCTCTCAAAATCTCAAGACACTGATGAGGTTTGGCCATAGTATGGCAAGCAGTTTGCAAGCAACACATACACACACGCATGTTTGCATGTAGCCCATCTATGTTGAAAAATGATCATCCAAGTCTTTCCTGTGCATTTGCAAAATTAAATAAACAGTAGTAAACAGTTATATATAGACATATACATATGATTATCACATGTGTAACGATTACATGTATATACACATATGTGCGACTTTCTAAACTCTGGTTCGAAATCAATGCCATGGACAAATTTGGGAAGGTCCCATCGCTTACCACAGTTTTGGCACCTTTCCTCGCAATGATTTTCTGGGGGGTATCGCTTGCGTGCAAAACAATAAAAACCGTGTAACAATACAAGAGGTTACAAAAGGGGTATCGCTATTTGGGAAGGTCCCATCGCTTACCTCATGTTTTCAAGATTTCTTACAACCCCCCATGGCGGCCAAATACTACTTTTAGATTACCGGAGTTTTGAGGGCTGCTCATATAGACATCCACCATTCAAGATCTTTTATTGTTGGGTGTCATCTCCAGCATCGCCAGTTCTGGTACCCGAACCAACCGGGGGAGGAGAGGCCAACATGGAGCACCATCCTCAATCCCTGTTGGTAGTAATATACATGGATGGTAGTTAGTGGTAGTTACATATGTATGTTTATATCCATGTAGTTACATATATATATATATATACATAAATCCCTGGGATACTAGCACCAACCATAACAACCAGTTACATACACGGATCTCAAGCTCAAATCCCTAGGCTCTGGTTCTTTATTGGGCTCCTTGGTGAATATTGGCTTCTTTTGTAACTATCTTGGTAACTATTGTTGCCAATTATGATCATAATAACTGAATTATGAGTATTGCAACTATCCATTGCGACCATCTATTGTCACTAACGTTGCACTATGGTGGTTTCTCAACATAGGGAACCCCCAAAATGGTTGTTTTACTACCAAAAGAATTGTTGATATTGGATGAGTTGGGGATACCTCCAGCTATGAAGAAACGCCCATATAGCTGTTTCTCAAGTCATAAGGGGTATCCATGCGGTTCATTCACAATTTATAATTACTGATAAACCATCCATAAGTTTGGGGTTCCCTATGGCTTGAGAAAACACCATATCCCTAAAGAGTGGCACCCCTGGTTGTAAGTTGGCTTGTAATCCACCTGGTTGTATAGTCATATCTTCTATAACTGACCAAAGCTAGCTACCTGGGGAGTACCACTCTGTGGCAAAAAAACAGTCAACCAACATCAACCAACCATTATCAAAAATTATAAAGCCCTCTATTTAATAAAAGCCTCGATTCTTGGTTAACCATCATTGAACTGCTGCCATAAGTGTTGTCAGCCTTGATGATTATTCAACTAGTTCACCTCCTGCTAGTTTACCCTATGATGATCCAACCATTATCATATCTTCCCTATCGTTGAACTATCATATCCCTATGATGTAATCATTTACCTTTATAAACCAGATCCCTAGGGTGCATTAAATACCATTGATGACTATATCCTATAAACCATGGTTAATGATGGTTTTATAATCATCTTACCTTTATTTGGCTGTGGGTCAAAACCCCGTACCCCTGGTTCCCTTATCACTAACCATTGTTTTCCCTATGATTTGGTTGGTCATTATAAGCCATAAACTTGTTGGTTAACTGCTTGACCCATATCCATTCAACCATCATTGAACTATCACATCCCTCTTGCTGCTCCACCATGGCTGCACCCGACCTCAGGCGGGAGGGCAGCCGGCGCCGGCGCTGAAGCCGCCGGCGCTGCGGCGGCATCCTGGGTCGACCACAGATGTGTATGGTAGGTATGTGATGATATATGGTGGTTGTGTAGGGGATGATTTTATGATTTATAGGGGATGTATGGTGGTTTTGTAGGGGATGATTTTATGATTTATAGGGGATGTATGGTTAACTATGGATTTTGTTAGGGAATACTAATGGTTCTACGGCTAAACAACTATCATACGGTGGTTTCTCAAGCCAGAGGGGACCAGGATATTTTTTCCAACAAATTTGGTTACCCCAAAATTTCAGGCATACTTTATTCAGAGGGACTTTCTTTTTGCGAACCAGCCAGTGGGCGTACTGTATTGGAGGGGCTTGATTATTAACCTGTTAACATTATCAGTTGATTATCAATCAGATAGCCATCGTTAAACCAAATAAGAAATGAGCTTAGCCATGATCTGCCACTATTAACCAGTACTAAGCATTCTCAACTATCAATGAGCTATCAAATGACCGTCACTTCTTGACCATCATTAATCACCATGTTTGTAATGTTTCAATTGGTTTAATCATAAATGGTAATCAATCACTAATTCTAAACCATCATCATTAACCTCATCAACCAACATTAACCAACATTAACCATCATTAGCCATCATCAACAGCCATCGTTTGCCATCATCAACAGCCATCATTCATCACCATGTTGCGGGGCTTTCTGCTCACCCTTCAACTCAAAGCCCCACTGAAATCGACGACAAGTTGCCTCGCGCCTAGGACTCCTGGTCAAATGGTGAAAGAACAACGTGGTTAATTAGTGGTTAATGATGGTTATATATGGTTGATAATGGTTCATATATGGATCATAATGGTTGTACATGGTTAATCTATGGACAATAAACTGTACTGGTTGTGTGTGTGTGCTTAATAAGTGCCTAATAATGGCTATGTATATATAGCAATGTATAAATGCCTAATAATTTCAATATGTGGTAATATTTGGAAAGATATGGTTAATACTGTGGTTACTAATGGTTGTATGGTTAATACATGGTTAATGTATTATGGTAATCATGGTTGATAATGATCATCACTGGTTGCTAGTTCAACCACCCCGTCATGAAACATCTGCTTGTCAACCAACCATTTCTTCATCATTACAAGGGAAACTGACAAATGTTTGAGATTACCAACCAGTAAACAATGGTGAAACTGATGGTTAATTGATAGTTTTGATAGTGCATCGTGGTCGCAAATGATGGTTTGACTGATAATGGGCAATAGTTGATGGCAACTACTACATGTAGTTTATAGTCATCAATAGCATGGTAATATTTGGTTAATAATGCTAATTGATAGTACACGATTTATAGTTGATGGTCAATTTATACATATTAATACTTAATTGATAGCGAATTGATGGAAGCAACAACCTTGAGGGGAAGCGATTCATTGTTTGCTGGTCACCTGGTAGAAAGACGTGATTTCTTGTCCTGTGCAAATCGGGCTGATGATTGACCAAGGAGCTGGTGAATTGAGCACTTGTCAGTGAGCACGGCCACGCTTAATAGTGATTTGGCTGTGGGTCAATATTAACCAGCCAATAATAGGTGGTTAATGGTCAATAATAGGGGATAACAACCAACAACAATGGGTATATACCAGCTATATGGCTATGGGTCAAGCAGTTAACCAACCACTAATGGGGATAATAACCAACAATAGTAGGGAAACCAATGGTTAATGATAGGGAACCAGGGGTACAGGGTTTTGACCCACGGCCATTTCACGGATAATAGTTGGATGATAATCCTATGGATATGAGAATGATCATTGAATCCTTCAAAGTTTCTAGGATAATCATCCTGTTTCGAGGATGGATCCGATCTCATGGATTTGTTGATCATCTAGACTCCAGAGGATGATGTGGTTTCAAACGCATCTTTTTATCACCAGATCATCCTGTTTCTTCTCTCCGTTAGCACTGTTGGCAAAAACTGTGATAGGAACCACCTGAGTTGGGATGTAGCAGAGTACCCTCATTTGAAGATGATTTGTTGCTATATTCAGCTGGGCATGGTTGTTCCTGGTTAAACTCTTCAATGAATAGCCATGTCAGGAGTGCTTGGTAGTGATGGTTATTATTGGTCAACAAGCATCCCCAGCATCATCAGTTCTATCCCCCAAACATCGTTGTGAGCAACTTCTTTTGATTTACCGTGCCCTCCTCTTCGGTAACACCCATGGACAAGAATGTTGATACCGCTCCGCAGCGGCTAAATAGGCCGCCAGTAAAATGTGGAAGTTCGGTTCACTCTTTAACAATTAAAATGGCTCCGCTTCAAATATCCCTTCTACTGCAAAACAATGATACTCACTGGATACATGAAAAGCTTCAGATACTCTAGACATTGGTCTGAACGCATTGAAATTGAAATACCGTCACATGTGGGGCGACCTTATCTACCTATCTTAGTCATACACAGCATCGCAGCTACTTATCCCATCCCATTAAAACCTTGAAGTATCGACCCTGCGGGCGTACTCTCCAGCGAGCTTACGATGAATCAGATTATTTACCATATGATTTAATGATCAGATCATTAACCATAGGATTCCATGATGACAACTTTAAATAATAAGTGAATGATCTGATTAATGAACCTATGGTTAATGAATTCCATAATTATGAATCAGATCAGATCATTAACCATAGGATTCCATGATGACGACTTTGAAACCAACACCTGCCACCGCATGTTGACAACTTAGCTTCGCCGCCCAGGTGCTTTTCAATCAGGTGCCCTTAGAGGGAAGCAGTAGCGTTAAGAGACAGCCACCGATTTCCATGGGTTCCAAGGGTTTCAAGCTACACTCTGGTGATCTAACATGGCAATGGAAAATCACCATTTCCAGTTTCCAATAGGTAAGTAATCTACAAATGGTGGATCATGGCTATGTTAGATCACCAGAGTGTACCTGATAGAGTGCAACGAACCATGGTTAGGTAGAGGATATAGGGTAGCAGGATATCCCACCCATTCGGTCGCTCAGTTCACCGCACTCGGCCGCTTTTTGTCTCCGATGTCTGTGATGGCTGCAGACTCACCACCTTGGTCAAGGATCTGGAGATGGACCGTAACTGTCCGACTGTTCATGAACCACCAACCGTCTGTTGCGCCCTTGAGGCCCTTGAGCATGAAAGACATGCACCATCTTAGAGGGATGAAACCCAATGAATGCCATATAACCGTTAGTAACCACATACAACCATTATCACCCACTAGTTAACAACCTTGTTCTTTCACCTAATCAATGCAATAAACACCCTATGTGCTGGTTCAGGATTTTGTCCCTCAGCCGGCAACAAGCAGGGAGAACCAAGCCACCTGCTGGGTACTTCCCTCAGGGGTACGTGTGAAGCATTTTCAATTGAGGGATAGCGCAACCACACCATTGTCAACCAGCACTGGTGGACCGTTCTCAACCATACCATTGTCGACAACGATCATTATCCATCACTATGGTGAGGAAACATCATCCACTGTATGTTAACTTATGTATGTTGGTCATTGTCCTTTACGAAGCGGTAAAGTTTACCGGCAATGAACTGGGAACGGCTAGCAACCATGAGAAAGCAGCTCGCCAGCTGCCCGCTGACACTTCACCACAGTTCAGCCATTCATTAAACCATCCAGTCACCATCGTTAACCATCATGGTTTAATGAATGGTTAAGCACTGATTAACCATCATTAACTCATTGAACATCAACTAACCATGAGCTAATCATCAACTAACCAGCAATTCACCAGCAATCAACCTTAATTTACCACTAGATAAGCATGAGCAGCCATATGCTCGTCATGACTTTGCCATCATGAAACTCTACCATGATGTCACCATGAACCTTTACTCACTGTTGTCTACAAAAGCCATCATTGAACCACAAACCATCACTTAACCATCATTGACCATTAGTTGACCATTGTTATTTAAGCATCAACTAAGCATCATTCACCCATCAATCAAGCATGAACTGACCATCAACACAACTAACCACGATTTCACAATCAATTAACCTCTACTTGAAGATTTGGTGGCTTCTCAAGCAAAAAGGAACCCCCAAATCATCCAGTGTCTCAACCATAGTCATAGACCAAACATTTTTTGGGATCTCCAATTTCTAGAAACCACCATATGATTGGTATATCTCCTACAGTTGTTGGTTGCTGTCCCCTACAAATCATGGAATATTATCCCTATAAACATTAAAACCACTATTATCCCTGAAAATCATATGACATGTCCCCTACTCATGAAACAATCCCCTATAAAACCATCATTTTAAGAAACAACCACATGTAGTTGTTTAATCATTGTTGTTGGTTATTCATCCCTATTCTTAATCAAGCATATCAAGCATTATGAACCATTTACAACATCGCTGATTATCCATCCCTGTCATTAAATAAGCATCATGAACCACATGGGTGCTTCTCAAAATATGGGACCCCAAAAATGGTTGAATTTATGGACTATAGATGGTTGATAATTAGTCAATGATTTGGGGGTACCCCTATGACTTGAGAAACACCCATATAGTTGGTATATCCCTTATTATTGTTGATTATTATCACCTATCAGTAATGAACCATTGTTAATGGCTATACCCCTTGTGACTTGAGAAGCCACCACATGGCTGTGGGTCAAAACCCTTAGTCCCCCTGGTTCCCCTGTCATATGCCATTGTGTTCCCTGTTATTGTTGGTTCTTATCCCCCACTAGTTTGTTGGTTAAAGCCTTGACCCATAGCCATTTATAGTTGATATATATATATATATATATATCCTATACTTGTTGGTTATCATCCCCTATCACTAACCAGCTAAATCAGCTATTATTGGTTGGTCAATATTGACCCAGTTCGCCATATTTAACCACTAGTCATCATTTACCACTAGTCATTCATAACCACTATGAACCACTATTAACCGTATTAACCTGGTGGTTGGTTTATATTGACCCATCGCCATATAAAACATCATTACACCCTCACTGAACTGCGACACTTCACCCTGGCTGAGTCACCAGCTCGCAGGCGGCTCACTCCTGGCATCGCCGTTAAGCCAATGATGTCAGAAGCTGGCAGGCATATGGGGTTTATAGTGGCTTTATAGGCATTTATAGGTTTCTAATAGGGTTTTTACAGAGGTTATGACCTCCATAATCTGGGTTTAGTGGTTCTATAAGTTTTTGTTAATTAATCGGTTTTATGAGTGGCAACAGCTCAACGCAGTGGTCAGCAAATGGCTGAAGCAGTGAACGCTGCCACTCCAAGGAACCCATAGGGGTTGGTTCGTCATTTGCCCGATCCCGTGCTACAGCTGCTGAATAAAGGGAACGCTGCGGTTCTGCTTCAAAAAAGAACAGAAATTACAGGTTGCAGTAGTTTTTTGTGATTGTTGTTTTCCCACTGCGTCTATAACGTGCATATCATTGACAGCTAAGAAGTCTTCGCACTGTTGGTGCAGCATCAAATGCGGTGAAGGTGCGCGTGGAAAATCGTTACCCGACTACGACTCTGCCAGCGAAGAATAATGACATGGTAATTCTCCAATTGTCTAGTTGTTGTTTTGATTTTTGCTTATGATCCTCCCCAGGTTGCCTTTATAGTGAAAACAATGACCTGCAACGCCGGGGCGGCAACCACCGGTGCAACCATGATCATGGCTCCATCAGGGATCAGCTTTCGGCAAGCCAAAACCCAGAGTGACCGTTATCAGGTTGGTGGCTGAACCAACCCTATGAAAAATATGCGCAAGTCAAGCAACCATCCATTTCTACACACATTTGGTGGTTTCTCGAAATCGGGAACCCCCAAAAATGGTTGGTTTATTACTCTAAATGACTATTAATGGATGATTTGGGGGGTCCCCTATGGCTTGAGAAACACCCATTGGTTCACACATTTGGGCAAATGAAAAATGTTCGAAACCACCAACCCGCTACTAATAGATGTCCCCTGGGCCATGATCAACCTTGACCACTACTAACCCATGATGGCCCCCGACATCGCCGCCAGGCAGTACCTTGGCATCCTCGAACTGTGGCACCACGGAGTCGTAGAGAATGCCACAGGTGCCGCAGACCTGGACCAAGGGCCATAGTGATCAGTGAGGGACTGAGCTAAGACTGGGTCGGTCTCATAGGTCTACCCCTACGAGGACCATGAAATCATGATGGTTAGGGGAGAAGTTCACCAACAATCATACGTGTACCGGTGTACCCCTAAATCATCCAATTCAAAGCATTTGCAGTAATGAACGTTGATAAACCAAGTATTTGCAGGAATAAGCCAAGCATTTTCACACATAGACCACTAAGATATGGGTCTTTCTCAACAGCTAGGGGTTCCCCCAGTTCTCATGGAGTTGACAAACCGTTTATAGTAATGAACCCACCATTTCGGAGGGTCCCCCATTTTGAGAAACACCATTTGTGGATTTGTTTGTTTGTTTGTTTGTTTGTTTGTTTGTTTGTTTGTTTGTTTGCTTGTTTGTTTGTTTGTTTGTTGTAGCTATTGACCATTCGGCATGATAAACTTTAATGCTGGCTAAGTAACATCAGTTGTTCCGACGGATGACTGGTTTATCTGTGTTGGTGATAGTTATTCCCCGTTCACAATAATGATAGTCAATCAATGCTGGCTGAGTACTGGACATTAGTGATGTCACTGTTGTTGATGTTCAAGCATCATCAAGCGTTCATACAACCACACATCAGCATGATGATGGATCATATATCTTGGAAAAGAACCATCAACCACTGACCATGGTGGATCCAGCATGGTAAATGCTTGAGCACAGTTGTCAACCCCTCTCGCCAGCTCATCAACTATCATCCCTACGGCTGTGCCATATCCACTGCGCTTAGCTAGGAACATTCACCATGGTTATAGGGGTCTGTATGAGCTACCTTATAGGATTATAAACCAGCTGCACATGAAGGTACAGCTGTTCATAATTGCCAGATATTCTATGCACGGTTTCTTTGCCAACATTTCCTGTAAAAATACCTTAGTGTATATACCATACATAGAGTATCTGGGATTAACCGCCATTACGCCAATCATAGACTAAGTTATCAAAAAACATCAGTAATCATGATTGAACCTTATCATCTTTATCATTACCGAACCGCCATCAAGTACTTTTCACTAGACATGACTACCACTGACTAAACATGGCTAACCCATGATAACCAAACCATCATATACAATCAATTATATATATATATAATATCAACCATCTCATTCACTGTTCCTTAATTATTATCATGGTTTAAATAAGTAGAAATCCACTGTTCAAGAGTAATTAATACAAACCATCATTAGTTGTATGAACCATGGTGTACATCATTGTTCATTTGGCCATCATTGATCCATCATTATCCAGTTCTTCGATATCACCATGCGTATAAACCCTAAAAGTCGCTTAACCCATAGTTACATCCAAGAGTCACCCTATGTAACCATGCTTACCCCTACTTTTGGAACCCATGATACTTTACCCATATCCATGAGGGTATCAAAAGCCTTGGTGATACAGGGTTTATAAGCCTTTGGAACCCATGTCCTGAGGGTTAAACCATGTTTAACCATCAAGCATGATTTGTAACCATGGTGATAGAGGGTTTATAAGCCATTAGATATATAAACCATGATACTTTACCCTATATAAACCCTGTATCACCACGATTACACATCATGATTCATCCGCCACCCTTACAAGCCCTTCAACAACGGCGGCGACATCAAGGGCGATGCCTCGACTTCCTTCGGGCCATGCTTGCATGCCACACCTGCAAGCGCTGCTGCCAGGACAACACTGAACCACTGCCAGGTTCAGCATCTTGGGGATGACTATAGTGGTTGGTGGTTTGAACCCATGGTGAACCAGTCGTTTATAGTGGTTAATAAGGCTGATAATATATGTATATAACTAGGGTAGCTACCACTTTTAACTATGGTAGCTACCACTTATAATAGTTAATGATGGTTTAACTTAATAATGGTTAATTGTTAATACTACTTGGGGAAGATCATGGATGATCCAACAATGACTATACTGGTTGGTGGTTGAGCCACCCCGTCATGAAAAATATACGCGAGTTAACCAACCACTTGTTAATGATTACGTTTGTAACAATAAGAAATGTTTGAAACCACCAACCAACTATAACTAGGGAAGCTACCACTTCTAACTAGGGTAACTACGGTGAATAGGGTACTGTAACTAGAGGTGGCTATAACTAGGTGATTCATCAAAGCTTGGGGATTGATCAGATCATCGAACAATTGGTGATTGATCACTTGGATGCTGAGAAGGTTGGGTCCAGTCTGGAACCGAATCATCTACTAAATAGAAGCCTGATAAGTAACCTTATAAGGTAGCTTCAGCTGCAATGGTGGTTAGTAAGCCGTTGCCAACTGAAGATGCAAATCCAAGTAAGTCCGTTTTGGCAAGTGGTAGTTTACAATCCTTCTTCAGACAGCGAATAGACCACAAACTCATGCTGGCATGAAAGCATGGTCTTTTGCGATCTGTACATCATTGAACACTGTTCCATGCGACTAACCAACCAAAAGCTTTCGAAAAATATTGAAGGAGCATGGCATCTAAGCAGGACTAAGTGAGATGGTGCTTGGTGCTGCCCAAACCACGTTAGTTACGGTGATCTCGTGGGCGGTCGCGGCTGCGCCTTTGGAGGGGTCCGTATCAATTCCGCAAAAGGCATCTTCGTTTTGGTGCCGCAAGATGCGAATGAAGCCTCAGCTGGCGATGTGCATCGCCACACACACGGAGACCAGCTTTCCGGGTCTTGGGCTGATCCCTGCAATGTGGGTCCTCCCTGGTTATAAGTTGATTAAGAAGCCATTTAACTATAGTTATATCTTCCTTAACTGGTAGTTACCCTAGTTATAAGCCAACTTGGCTAATTAAGGGGGCCCACCTTGTGTACCCATGCTGTACATCCATCCGAAAAGTCTCGAAAATTATAACTTAACCAATGATTGGAGTTATGACCACCAACCCTCTGGTAAACAAACATGGCAAAGGAAAATCCACAATAACTGGATGATTTCCAAGGGTTTTCCCAACAAAATGGTGGATTTTCCATTACCAGTACCACGTTAGTTTACCAAAGTAGGTGTTTTCAGAGCATTATCCCAGTTGCAGCTGTACATTGCAAGGAACCGAGCAACCGACATACCTTGGTTTCCATTTCCAACGTCTGAAGCTATCTATCTCGTCTGTATATCTTTCCTCCATCTGGCTGACCCTCTACCTGTCCATCTGCTTGTCTGCCTCTCTGCCTCTCTGTCCATTCTGCAATCTATCAATTGATAATTGTTTCCTGCGCAAGTATCCACGCCGAAATGCATTTATGCATCAAGTCTCGATGTGACCGTAACCATGTTCATGGTGATACGAAGAACAAACTTCCAGCATACTGTGCTGCAACTCTGGCAACGAGCCGACCCAACTGTTCGCCAACTTTTAGGTCCACTGTATCACCAGGGTAGCCCCTTGGTAACTGAGAGCATCAACCCGATGGAATGCTTGTCGCAATGCCGCGGAACCAGGTCTGTGTCGCCCTGCTTAATTAAACTGATTTCTGCTTGTAGGGGTCTTTGCTCCACCAGGTCCCCTGGTCTTAATGGTAGTTGAACCTCGTTGAACCTCCAACTAAGAAACCGTGGTTGAAAACAACTAGGGTTGGGATCATGGGCAAGGGCAAAAGCCTGAGGGTATGCAACGCTGAATTGGTCTTCTCATATTACCCGGTTGGTGGTGAATGTTGCCCCATCCCCGAGCCATATGCCTAAGTCAAATAGAAGCCAAGTCTTGATCCCTAAACAGGCATGGTTGAAAGTACAAACCGTCTATTGAAAGCACCAGCCTGAAGTTGTTGTTGGCTTCGCCCTATTGGCCCATGGTTCGTTCCCTATTCTTAGTCAATATTCCCATATCATTGAACTATGGGGAGTCAGTTATTCGGTATTATGTATTGTTGTCATTAGCTATTCCCTATTACTAGTGAATATTTCCCAATTGTTAGTGACTATTCCCTGGTGTTGGTGTCTATTGTTCATTCCCCTATCGTTGTTGGTGCTTTCCCACTGGAACCACCTGGGCCAGCTACGAAAATTTTTCGGTCCCTTGCGGTCTATACCTGGCGCCCAGTGACCGTTCTCGCCCCAGTCTTCGCCCCAGGAGTTTTTCACCAACCAGTACTTGTCTGCACCCTTCCTGGTGCCATGGCATGGCAGCGCGAATGGGGAGCCTGGGGGCGCGACCTCCGGTTGATTGAAACATGGCTGGCTATGGAGCTAGGAAGCCATGTGAGGAAGGAAATGTGTGAGCAAGTGCACCTGTGTCATGCGAACGTAGGCTTACATGTGTTTTTTTAAATGTATTGGTGACCAGTCTCGTTTCAGATATGAATGTATATTTCCATATGCATACATACCATATGTCGGTGTTCTTCTGTGTTGCTGGATAGACAGGGCACATCGCAATCCCTTTGCCCATGCCATTACAGGTCCCCTCGATGGTCATAGGACCCAGCAATCAAGCCAGTGCTGGAGTATGCTAGCTACTTACTGCGACAATAAGATTGGTTCACAAACTACAACCATGAACATGATGTGCAACTTGACTTCAGTACTTAACATCACTTAACATCGACTGACCCCTTGATAATCTATGGAAATACCCCAGATTTTCTGACTTCTGGCCAACAAAACTATGGTTGCGTGGTTACTTACCATTACTTACCGTCATTGTTCCACTGATCCTCCGTGGATGACACAGATCTCCTGCCGTAGCCATAGAGGGTCACGGCGTGGTTCACGATGTTGTCGCAGGTGTCGAAGATGCCACCGTAGTAGTTGAACCTCAGAGAGGCCGAATGGAGGCAGGTTCCCGCGGGGAGGAGCAAGGTCTTACATGGTGATGATGGTGGTTGGGAACTAGTGGTTAACTATAGGGGATAACTATAGGGTTGGTAACTATAGGTTACAACTAATTGTCAACTCATGGTTATATTCTAATTAATGGTTAACTATAAGGGATAATAAGCAACAATCTCAGGGAACATGATGGTTTATTGATGGTGATGGTGATGATGCTGAGATGGCTACTGCTACTGCTGCTATTCTGGTTAAATATAGGGGAGAATGGTTGACTATGGGGAAAACTATGGTCAGATCTTAATGGCTAACTATCGGGGACAATAAGCCATAATATGAGAGAACATGATGGTGATGATGGTTGTAAACTTCATGGTTGAAGAATTGAAAAAACAACAATAATAGGGGATGTAGTGGATGTATAGATGATGATGGTGATGATGATGACGACGACGACGATGATGTACCTCAATATCATAGTTTATCATCAGCAATTACTCTCCGGGTGTCATCATCCGCTATTCATCATCACACACACACACCCGCTATCACTGTAATGCCTTCATAGCTGGTTGGCGATCCTATGAATGACAAACATTAAAGATGGTTGGGGGGTACCACCATGGCCATGGACACAAGCACCAACCCATAGAGCTCATGCATCTGCCAGACCCACGTCGCTGGCTGCAGCCGTAAGACCAGTTGTTGGCTGCCCCGGGACCA
>VSDK01006943.1:453760-482500 GCA_009767595.1 Symbiodinium kawagutii | reverse complement strand
TACCCAGCAACCAGCCACAGAAATGGGTAGAAAAACATGCGAAGATCCATCGACTAGTACAGTACTGGTTGTGGGTTCAAGTTGGGTACCCCAAAAACCATTGGTTTACAATAGATTCCCCTTATGAATGGCCATATTGGGGGGTTTATAATGTTAACCCGTAGCCTAGTGACTGGTCATTCTTGGGGCAGTGCATTCTCCGGTCGCAGGGTCATGTGTTTAGGCTTTGCCGGATATTCTCAAACGCAGATGACAGCAGTGAAACCTGGATGGGCATGTATCGGCGTAGTCATAATCGCAATGACTATTTAATCATGATCATCAGGAATTGCTACAAGCCCCAGGACTGATATGGCTGTGGGTCAAAACCAGGTCACCCTATCGTGAGTAATCCTAAACATTCTCAATCAGTTTGGCCATAAATAGCTTGCGATCTACCATCAAGAACAGCTGGTTGATTAATATGGATCTCTCCTTGACCATTCTCAACAGTCATTCTTGATGGCAAATCAAACTCGCCATTTATAATGACTTGCTGGTGATTTGATGATTTACCATTCAAAAAAGGTGTCCTTTAGGGTTGCAGTATCAACCCTGCAACCGTGTATCACCAGCAACAGGTCTTGCACCCATCCCCTCCTGCGGAGCACTTCCAGCCTAGCTCCGCCAACGCACGTGCCAGGGGCTCTTCTTTGTTGCTGGGAAGCACTCGGAAGCCCGTCCTCGGAAAGCACCACAGGGATGGGTCATGACAGTTGAAGTGGGTTGAACTGGTTGCATTGGCTATCCAAGTAGTCATGAGCGTTGATGGGTTTTGAACACCTTGCCGTTGCATCTCATAGCTTTGCCCCGTCATCATGTGCGTCCCCAACGGCAATCAACCATGCGATGAACGAAGCTAGTCATCGATGAAGCTGAAGCGGTCGCCTCTTTGAATCCCCAAATAGTTGTTACATCCTCCATTTGGTGGTTTCTCAAAATAGGGGACCCCAAACAATGGTGGATTTACTATCGCTAATATTGGATGATTTAGGGGTACCCCTGTTTTGAGAAATCTCCGTTTTGTGGTGTCAGCACTGGATAGAACACATCTTGAAGGACTGTGGGGATGGGCAAGCCATGATAGATGAACATTGCTCGGATACCACTTTGGTAGACCCGACCGTGAAGCTAAGCTCCCTATACCTGTGATGACAAGTCAGTGAATCGAGCAACTGGTGGTGGATCTACCATCGTATCTATTGCTAGGTGAATCCATCACTAAAATAGGCTGCTGGGATATCTACTATGGGATCTAATGTATGCTCTGATATACTAATATGGTCAGAAACTACGGCTGGTGAACCGTGTCCATTTAATCGAGATGGCAACAGCGATCTAACATCTCCGGTGGTGCGCCGGGCGGGTTACCTGGGCTCCTCCACTCCCCGTGGATGTAAGGATGATATATGGCTCCGAAAGAATCCCCCAAGACTTGAGATGTTGTTCCACCAGAGCGTAACCATAAAAACTATGCAAGGTTCAAATCAAGTTCAAACAAATGTTCGCCCTGGAAATATAAATCAAACTCAACTGAAACATGCTTCCAATTTGCAATGAATTGAATAGAGCATGGTTCGACGCATGCACCATCGATGCTTGTTCCCGAGGTGTTTGGCTTGTGTTGGAATTCTCAATGTTATAGTAGTGCCTTCATAATATACTCAGGACATCAAACTATGTATGTATACGCATGGGTATCTGCTCTATAAATATGTATATTCAAAAATATAAGACCACAACAACTGTAACGTCATGTAACCACCAGCCAAACAACATCAACCAACCCATCAGTTAGCCAACATTGTTACGTCCCTTTCATATAACACAGTAGACGCTATATTTGCTGGCTATCAACACTTGTTTGCCCGGCAACATTAACCAACTGACATTGGTTGTTGTGATATCCCTACTATTTGTTGGTTGCTGCAATCATGGTTTGCTGTAAAACTTATCCCTGACATAATCCTAAATATCATGGCTGACAATGGGATATCCCTCTTACATTCAAGAACACGTGATCCATGTTGAGTAGCCATTATATCACGTAAGTTGTTTACCAGTCTTTACACATTAACCATAATGAAAACAACTTAATCCTTCTTAACATGGTTAGCGTGGTTATCATTGTTGGTTTGTTCGAGTAACCATGCAAGCCATGGTGTTTGCTGTTGCTTCTCTGAAACTTGGACTTGAATCCTTCAAGCCAAGGAGCCAACAATGTCCACAACCGCGCCTGAATACCCAGGCTGTACGATGCAGAAGTGGATACCAATCAGGATATAGCCCTCTATCCATCTATATATCCATGGCTTAGCTATGAACCACCAAGATCTACCCTGATGTTGCCCGATCTAGCCCTATGAAGCAGCAAAATATCTAGCCTATTGTACCCTATGTGAGCCTATGAATCAGCCCTATCTAACCCTATGAACCATCCAGATATACCATGACATACCATGTTACATACCGACCTAACGGTTCAGTTCCCTCGCTGCCACCGCTCCAAGTCTCAATCCAAAGGCAGCGCCACCCACCGTGGAGCCTCGAAGCAAGGCCTGGCACCAGCGAGAAGGTACCGCCAGATTGATACTTCCAAGGTAGCGAAAGGTGAACAATATTATAGCATGGTTATATAATGATATGCCTATAGCATGCAGATATGGTTAGATAATGATATGGTTATATAATGAAAGGTTATAATGATACGGTTATACAATGATGTGGTTGTTTCTCAAGCCATAGGGGTACCCCCAAATCATCCATCTATAGTCATTTACAGCAATAAACCAACCATTTTTGGGGCTCCTTGTTTTGAGAAACCCCCATATGGTGATATAACATGTATAAAAATGCAATGGTTAGATACCATGTAATGGTTAGATAGCATTATATTACATGATATACTACTTATTCGTAGCATGTAGATATGGTTATAGAATGAAAGGTGAACAGCACCTATGATAATGATATCAAGTTGTTTATAAACTATTTTCTAACAATAAATGAAAGGTGAACATCTAATGGTTGCTACAAAGGTGGCTAAAAGGTGACATTACTTATGTACAAATGTAATGGGTTAGATATCATTGTATAACATGTATAAAGTGTTAGTTGTAAAATGTTATGTAATGCGTGTAATGTTTAGCTATCATGATACTATAATGATCTATTCAAGATATGTTGCTACCAAGATATTAATATGGGCATGTGCCAAGCAATAGGGTATGTAACTGATGGGCCCTACCAAGAAATCATCATTTTACGAATGGAAACCATTGGTTTTGGGGGTAGCACTATTTTGGCACATACCCATATGTAATGTTTAGTTGTACATGTTATATGTTGCCGTGTTATATATAGTTGAGAAAAAAGGATTTGTGATCAGAAATGGTTAGTTAGAGATATCAAACTGTCTCCGAATGATTGCCATGTGTGATTTTCATGGCTATAATGGTGATTTGATCATCATGAACAAGTAGTAATACACATAGTAACACTGTTTATTGACAGTATATGCTATTTATGTGCTTTTTTCAAACCATGTACTTTATTAGTTGACTATTAATGGTTGCAATGTTAGTATTAAGTCTTAATGGTAAGGAAGTAAAATATGACTGATGGTTATGTCGCGTGCTTATTACTATCGATCGTGATACGATGCTTATAAATAGTAGAGTTGACTATGATCAATGCATGGTCTCAAACACGGTTTTTAAGTTTTGATGGTAAAATTAGAGAAGCATTCCATAATGATTTCAGCATTATATGATCCAAAAATTGTTTTTGTACTTATTTGATAGTTGATAGCTATAAAAATGGTCAACAAGAAAATGGTCAAGAGGGTGAAGAGTTCACATCAGGTGTGTCATCACCGCGCCGTGGTATCTTCAAGCAAAGGACAGTTGAGATGATTGTGGACACATAGGTGCAGAATATTTGCAGTTGATTTGGTATGTGCCGCATGGAAAGCAAGCGATCTTCGGGTCAATGAATTCCAGTTGAGTTTTGAGACATTACTCTCACCTTGCACGTTGAAAGACGTCCGATATTCCATGGAAAAGGGTGGATGCTGGCTGGTGACCACATGTGGCCATGCATTTCATGCCAATTGCCTATTCAAGAAATGCTAATCAGAATGTAAGGTGAACCGTTGGTTTCTTCAGTCATAGCGGTACCCCCGAATCATCCAATATCAATCAACCATTCTTGGTGGCTTTTTGATCCCTTGCCAAAAGAAACACTTTTAGTGGCTAATCGTAAGTCAATCATATCCCAAAAAGCCAAACAAAAGCGAAGGTAGTAGCGATTTCATCCGCCCAGCATTTATAGTAATGAACCATCTGTTTGTTTGGGTTCCCTATGGCTGGGTCGAAACCACTGAGCCCCGTGCCAGCTTCGACATGCCCAGGATGCTCGACGGAGATGCGCCCCGCGCGCCTTGCTTTCGAGGAAGGAGGCTTTGCTGCAGCGACTGTCCGTGGCGAGGTAAGGCACTTGGTTTTCTTCGCTCAGACCATTCCTCAGTGGTGCAGCTTGTCAAGTTCGCTAATCTTAATCCCATAAAGCTTCGAAACACTCAGAACCTTTGACAACAAAGTCACCATCTACTCACAATCATCTACTCATCATCTACCCACCATCAGCCCACCGAATCTAAAAAAACACTTGACCATCTTCTCACCATCTACTTATCTACGACCCACCATCACCTTTACATTTATATCTGTCATCATTCACATCTACTACTCACCATCTCACCATCCCTGAGCCCCGGCATCTACTACCCACACCCACCATCCCACCATCCCACCATCCCACCATCCCCCGGCCGCCACCCATCCCCAACCGCTACTCAGGTGCTGCACCGCCCATGCGATGCCCAGCTCCACCGTGGCCCCTTGGCATCCGCCGCTGCCGCCGCACTCCTGGGGGTTGGGCACCTCAGCCGCTGGTGAAGCGCTCAGGAGTGGTGGGGTGGTTGGGTGAATGGACTGCTGGTGCTGGTTTTCGTGGATGTAGATGTGGTTGATGGTTGGCTGAATGGACCTAGTGCTGGTGAGTAGATGTAGATGTGGTTGGTTGGTTGGACTAGTATTGATGATGTAGATGTGGTTGGTTGGACATCGTTGATGGTTGGTAGTTGAATGGAGTTGGTTGAGATGGACTTGATCCAACATGTTTAGTCCATAGTCTGGTAGTGCATCATGATTATATATTCTGACAGTTTCAAGCCCTATGAAAAATATCCTTGTCAACCAACCATTAGTTTATAAGTACGAGGGAAAATAAAACATGATTAGAACCATCAACCAAACTATCTTCACCCTGGTTATAAGTTGGCAACCATTCCCTATGAAACCATCACTATTACCAGTTTGTTTGTTTGTCTCCCTGCACTTAGGAAGGACTGCCCCCAAGGCCTATGCTTCAGGCTGCAGGCGAAATTCACTATTACCACTACCACTAGTTGTTTAAACATTATTGTTCCTTACCATCACCTATTATTAACCACTATTGACCATGGTGAAAACCACCAAGCCACCAACCAAATCACTATTACCACTATAAACCCACCAAGATTACCACTACTAAACCACTACAAACTACTAACCATCACTACTAAACCATCCTTCACCACTACCGGAAGCTCAGCCTATTCCCTGGCCATGGCACGCAGTTGATCATTTCCTGCGTGGAGAAGCGCTTGGGCAACTTCCGATGGATCTCGCTGTGGGCGTTGAGGACCGTGGTGGCGCCTGAGGTACCCCGGTGCCATGGCTGTCCTGGGAACCTTTGTAGGGAATGATGAGGATTTATAGGGGGTGTACCTGAGGAATGATGAGGTTTTATAGGATTTTATAGGGAAAAATGATGAGTTTTATAGGGAATAATGAGGATCTATAGGGGATATAACTATAAAACCACCATGGTGGAGGATTAATGTTTCTATGGTGAACTTGATCTTTCGCCTTCACCAATATGATCGATTGGTGCAACACAACTCGTCGACTGCATGCACTCCTCCCAGTTGCTCAAGATCGAGACGTATGAAAACATTCGACCCCTGAGATGAAGTAAGAGACAATAAAAGTGAACTCACCCCCTTGGGCTGCTGTTGCTGACATGTAGCACAAACTGGGCCGCATATCGCTTGGCAAAAACATATTGGATATACCACATAAGCGGTTAATATAAATAATTTGATTACTATAATTGTTGATATAATTGGTCAATAGTAGGGGATAATGACCTACAAAAATGGCTAATCAACTCCTAGTTATTTTATAAGGGATTCTCACCATTGATCATGGTTCAAGACAGGAAATACAACCAACAATCAATGGCTGATAGTATGGTTTAAGTGATGGTATTAAAGGGGATTATCTGAAGGGTTTTTTAGGGGGTTAAAGTCACTTAACCATATGTGTTTTCACCAGTAACCGTTAATAGCCAGCAGTGTCGCCCTGAATGTGCAAGGTGGGCCCCCCTAGTTATAACCTGGTTTACAAGGCCATCTAACTATAGTTATATCTACCACAACTGGTAGTTACCCTAGTGAACTAACCCAACGGCTGTAGCTGGTGAACGGGGCCCACCTCCTAGAGCCATTCCTAAGCGCCAACGGCAGCAGGTGATTTCACCATAGCTCAGAAGCTCACCCGTGCTGCTGAGGTGCTGATGGCCCAGCACGAGCCGCAAGAGCCCTGGTCAACGATCTCAGCAGCATCCTTCAAGTGTCGCCAATCCACCTGCCACGGTAGCGGTGGGGAGCTGGGCCAGGGGCAAGCGAGGCCAGGAGCGGCCCCTGGTTGGAGTGGTCACCAGTCGCGAATTTCCTGCGCTTGGTGGTGCGAACAACCACCCTGTCATGAAAAAATCTGCGCGTTTGTCAACCAAGCATTTATTCATGTTTACTAGGGAGAATGATCAAAATGTCAATCAAACCACCAGTTAGTTTCAGTCAATGTGTTGATGAATTGTGGCGGCTGACAGTGCCTGATAAGCTGGGTATACGGAATAACATGTTTGGAGGATCAACGATGTCAACTTAGGTCATGTCATTGCTGTTGGGGGTACTTCACTCGGGTACCCAGTATGATAGAACTACAGTAGCGGCGAATCTTCACCAGCAAAGCAATAAACGGGAGCAGCTACCCGGCCACGCGTGGCAGAACTCAGTGTCTCAACTTGATTCTTGATGATGAGCTGAAAAACGCCCCTAGCAGGACTTGCTCATTATCAACACGCGATTCTTTCTCTTCCTTGCTCTCTGCGAAGACAAGGTGCTTCCGCTTGATTCGCTTGTATACCATTCAAGGCTCACACCTCGCCGCTTTTCCAGGCTACTCGGTGTCTTCAACCGGCTGCGGGGAGAGCAATCAGCTGTTCCCTGAAACGCCTACGTCCCAGGCAGTCCCACCACTCCCATCGTGAACGGCGGTGGGGAAAGCCGCTGATGGTCGCAGACAGATTCGTGGGAGAGGTTAGAAGAGTTGAAGGGGATTTCTGACAGGTTGAAAGAGTTTGATGGAATCAATGTTTTCTTTAAACCTCAAGGGGAATCAAACAGTTCAAAGGGAAATCAAAGGGGAATCAAACAGTTCAATGTTTTCTTTAAACCTCTCCAAAAGTGAATGCATATGACAGATTTAAACAGTTCAAGGGGAATCAAAGTCAAACAATTCATATTCAAATTCATGGCGTGATCCTTTACAAATCCAGCTTTGCATCGCTGCGTGACACCCGGGGGGTTCAATACTTGAACCATCGTTTCATGCTTTTCATGAGCCTTCAAAAATACCGATGATGAACTCTGAGAACGAATGTAGCTATGGAAAATCTCCTGCTTTCAAATGATTCACCCATCTATACTTCTCTATCCTTGTCATTCATTGCTAGGTTGGTGTGCTTGAGGGTAATGATGGGTAGTAGCGAAAATGCTTAGTAAGAATGACTAGTAGTGATAATGAGTAATGATTGATTGATTACAGCCCAAATGGATAAGCATTTTGGTACCCGACGATGAATACTGGTTATATAAGCGTAATGAAAACATATACATAGCCAAATCGTGACTGCTTTTTAACTTGACATGAAATGATCATACCCGAACAGCAATTTGGATTCATTGGATCTTGATAACATCGCACCATCAACATGCTATGTAAAAAATCAAAAAGGTTACTCATCAAGGATGTCAACGAGCAATGAAAAGCGCAAATGTCAAACTTTCTGACGAGCTGCATGTGCGGATCACCTGCATTGACCAATTGCTTCGTGGCAAACCTACCTGGAAGTGTAAAACCCGCAATGCTTCACCTATTGAAAACTGTGCCTTCTTGACCTGCGCGGCATTGGTGAACCTTCAGCGAATCAATACGGTGGTTTCTCACAGTTTTCGTCCAATATTAACCACTGGTGGCAATCAACAAACCATTTTGGGGGTCCCCCATGGCTTGAGAAACACCTTTACTCGTTGGTGGTTTCAACCCCTATTAAAAATATTCTTGTCAACCAACCATTTATTGATAATTAGTAGGGGAAAAGTAAAACTGTCAATCAAAACCACCAGCCAGAATAGGCTAAGTGTTGGTCATTATCCCCGATTATTGGTTGGCAAACTGCTTGACCCGGCTCGCCATATCCCTTATAATTGCCAGATATCATCCCCTATCATCAACCATTAACTAGCTATTATTAATGGTTGATATTGACCCATAGCCATATCAAACATGCTTATCTTGGTGGCTTGTAGATCCCTTGCTAAAAGTCTTACAGCTTTAGTGGCTATACGGTAAATCAATCATAATCCCAAAAAGCCGAACAAAAACTAGGGTGGTAGCTTTATAATCCACCATTATCCCCCATTATTAACCATTACTAACCATCGTGCCGGGGGTGGACGTCCGCAAGTGCCAACCATGACTAACCATCATCAACCATAGAAGAACCCATGGTTTCGCTATCGGTTGCTAGCTATAATCCACCCAGTTATATGGCTGTGGGTCAAAACCCTGTACCCCTGGTTCCCCCATCATTAATCATTGTTTTCCCACTAGGATTGTTGGTCATTATCCCCCATTATCGGTTGGTTTATACTGACCCATAGCCACATAAGCATCACTATGCAGCACTGTGCTTGCCTCGTCTGGCAGTGCGACTTTCAGGTTCGCATGGCTTTCCTCCTGGAGGCGCGGCTGGTGAGACTTGGGAGTCGTGGGACCTGGGAATGGTTGGGTGCACCCTATGACTTAGTTTATAACCTGGTTGTGAACCTTATAAGCTAGCGTATGACCCTTATATGACCTTGTTATAAACCTTACAAGGTAGCTTATAACCCTCATAACCATAATTAGTTACTGAGTAGGGACGCACATCTAAGTGTAGCCTGGGGCCATGGAGGTACCAAACATCAACTACCAAGCAACGAAACAAAGCATCATTGACATTGAGCGAATTCCGAATGATCATGGCTGGTTGGTGTTGGTGGTTGAAATTAATATTCTCTATGGAAACTAAAAAATGTTTGAAACCACCAACCAGATGGGCGAACATGTTTCACCATTCTTCATCAGCTACGACGACAGGTATCAGGTATCTTGGCGTGACAAAAGCATAGTAGCGATCACTACGAGCCTATGTGGAAAATGGCCAGTGTCTCTGACATCAATGACATCTGGTAGCTACTGGAGCTGCCGGCTGCCAGAAACTCATCTTCGTGCCTATGCACGTCAGTAGCACTTAGTAACAAATACGAACTACTGTGGTTTCTGGGCATCCGTCCAGCTGTGAAACCTGTCGGCCCATCACCACGCAGGTTCATGGCTGCCTTGCGGCAAAAGCTCTTGCAGGATGGCAGTTTGATCACCTCTTGAAGTTGATGGCCATGATGCAGTGCCTTGATCAACAAAGCGAAGCGTGAGGGTGAAGGAGCTCCAGCTGAAGTTCCGGCTGCCTCTTCCCGGCCAGGTGCTTGCTGCTGCGCTGTTGCTGATGACAGGCCTTCTCATATTGCTCTGCATCTGCATGGGCGGGACCCCAATCCTCGAGGATGTGACGATGGTGCCAGCCGCAATCAGCCTTTGCCTGCTGAGTCTCTGCTTTCTCAACCAGGTGCAGCAGAAGAGGATCCTTCTCATCAGGTGGTGCTTTTGGCAAAGAAGCAGCTGGCGAGGCTCCAGGACCTCCTCCTGCCAAGAGGGCCAAGCCCGAAATGACACAGTTTCCATTGCCCGCTCGAAGCGGGCGGCCAGGCATGTCCAGGCATCAGAGGATGTCCGCAGGATCACGGACGTTTAGGGCCAAGAGAAAAGGCTGCAGCGTCCAGGCATCATCCCAAGCACACTGAGGCTTCTTTGCTGGATGGCTCAGGCAAATTCACGTTTTTCTGGGGAAAAACTGATGTTACAAGACATGGATGCCCTGTATTGTTATTTCTTGTCACTACCTCCCTGTGTCAGGATTGGGTACGAACTACGGTTTACACCATTTTAACATATTTGTCAACCATATGGGTATGTGTACAACATAGGGTAACCAATAAGCCACCAAAAAAAGATCATTTCGCTAGAAAACCAGTGGCTTTGGGGGTACCACTAACTTCATATCAATCGATCCGCCAATGGTCTGCAGCCCTGCAGATTCGTCCTCTTGCATCAAGGAGAGCCCGGAATCGCGGACCTGTCAACAGATCCGGAACTTTGAAAAGCAGCACAGCGCCTCCCAGGAGGACATGTCTGGACTTGATAATTATGTCGTAGGATTTCGATCATCAACAAATATGTAATGAAGACACCAAAAAACAAACACATTCTTGATGGCTTGTAGATCCCTTGCCAAAAGTCTAACTTTTAGTAACTACATGGTAAATCAGTGATATCCCAAAAATCCCTAAAAAGCTAAGGTAGTAGCTATAACTCACCCAGCATTCAAGCATTTATTGAAGTGGGGACCTCAGTTTCACCCCCTATCAATACTGATCAGCCATTCTATTTTGCAACTGGGTACAGTTGGTATGACGCATAATCATACGCGCAGACGCCGTGGTTTGCCCGGAGAGCAAACCACGGCTGTTCCTATCAATTGAACATTGCTCGAAGAATCAGTGAGAAACACTGGCTATACGCAGTGATTTAGGGTTTAGAGTTTTAGGGTTTTAGTGTTTAGGTTTTAGGGTTTAGGGTTTTAGGGTTTTAGGGTTTAGGGTTTAGGGTTTTGCGTTTTAGCGTATAGAGCTCAGGGCTTCTTGATTCTCAGAGTTTCAAAACAACGGGCCTGCGCAGGGTTTTGAACAGTTGACAAGACTAACTTCTGGGCAGGTCTTGTGCATCCGGGCAAACCATGGAGTCTTGCCGTAATCATAGCATATAATAACCATCATCAAACATTATTGTTGGTCACCATTGATATTAGAGCATGTTTCATGTTGATGAGCCAGTCTTTAATCATCAGCATCAAATAATCACCCTATAAAACCATAATTTACTAAACTTGTTGGTTATAATCTCCTCAAAATCATTGTCTGCTTGGCGGTTTCAACCCCTATGAAACATATCAGTCAACCAACCCTTTGTTGATAACTAGTAGGGGAAAATAAAAAATGATCTCTAAAACCATCAAGCAGTTATAATCTGGCTGCGGGTCAAAACCCTGTACCCCTGGTTCCCCTGGTTTTCCCTATGTTTTTGGCTATTATCCCCCCTGAGTTGGTTGTTTAATATTGACCCATAGCCATCTCCCCTCTCTGTTCCGGAAAGAGCCGCAAGGACATTCCACACGGAAAGGCCCTTGACAGACATTCCCGGAATGCCATGGCACCGGTGGTTGCCTGGATCTCCCTCCAAAACCACCATTGGGCTGTGGGTCAAAAACCCTTAGTCCCCCTGGTTCCCCCATCATTAACCATTGTTTTCCCTATGAAATTGTTGGTTACTATCCCCCATTGGTTGGTTGGTTGGTTAATATTGACCCATAGCCATTTCTTCCTCATCAGCGGCCGCATCTTCGCTGCTCCGCACCTGCGAAGGCTTGTAGCCATGCAGTGCCTTCAGTTCCTCGGGTTTGAAGTCTGCAAACCTCACAGGTCAGTGGGCCCCCCCCGTTGTGCGCTGACATGGCCGGTGGGCAACCAGACAGTCCTGGAAACTAGCTTGTAATAGTGGTTGATTCAAAGTGATGACAAGCGACAATAGGGGAATATCATGGTGAATGATGGTTAAACTAACCCAGTTGCCCTCAGAATCGCTATTTTTGAAAAGTAAAGCAACTAGAAATGGTGGATTTGGAGCATTTAATCATCGTTTCGGCTAGCCTCGGGCTGGTCTGTGCAGGGGGGGCAGCTTTGCTGGACTTCATTCGGAAGCTAGTTTTGGAAAATCTGACGAGTCATTGTCATGGATCTATGAATCTACTCTTACCTTCAACGGGATGATATGAACAAAAACTGTTCCGTTCATGGTTACCAAGAACATTGAAGGTAATTGGGTAGATCAACCCGATTTAGATATATAAGTGAATGAATTCTACGGTTCAATGTCAACCGTGACCCGAAGAATTATTGCAGTGTCGTTGGGATCTTCAATGAAATGTTTGTTGATATGTTCTGCGATAGGGAAACGAACATGTTGCTATTGATACAGTACATGAGGGGTTCTTAAAATTGGGAACCCCAAATCATCCGATTTATTGTTCATGAACCAGTCATTTTGGGCTTGAGAACCAACACATACTGATACTGCAATGGGATGAAAATTAAAGCAAACATCACCTTTCAGGTAAAACAATACTAACGTGTGAAATTGCCAGTTCAAAAAGCACGACCACCAGCAACCAGTCCTGTTGATCATTGTTCAATAGCACCACAATTGTTGACCACCAATCTTAACAGCTCCTAAGCGTCAACATTATCTTGACAACTACTGAGTATGGTGAAACATGTGATATCATAAACCAGAGTCACCTACTACAGTATCTGCTGTTTTCCTCTCTTAACAATTAAGTAGCAAAAATTGTCAACTTAACCAACAATCATGTTTAACTGCTTGCCATTTACAACCATACATGGCTAGTCTTTCAATTGGCTAATACAATCTGGTCAATTGCTACGACGGTCAACTACTATACCATTAGCATTCATTGGCCGTTGAACATTCTCGACTATGGTTCAATATAGTCAATTGAGTGGTTTTGTTCAAAGCTAAAACCATTAATGATTATGCATCAATCCTGATTAGATCATCATTCTCGAAACCACTAACATTACACTATTATCAAACCAATTATCATGTGCATCAATCTAGTCAACTGATGTTTTTGAGGCTTTTCCCGCTAGTGTGACTATATCCGATGTTCACATGTCCCCTTATTGGATGGTGGACCTGGGACGCCTGCCTATGGGTCTGCCCACATGACACCGAGGCGCTTGTTGAGTCCTGCCGTCCAACGACTTGACCTGGTGCCACTCACAATGGGTTGCTCCAACACTTGGAGTCGCAGCGACTGGTGGCGGTGACGGTTGCTGATGAAAAGTATTCAACTACAACCAACCAACAACTCATCCTATTTTATTATCACCTAACGTGCTAGTACTTGTACTTGTACTTGTACTTGTACTTGTACTTGTACTTGTACTTGTACTACTACTACTACTACTACTACTACTACTTCTTCTACTACTACTACTACTACTATTACTACTACGACCACCACCACCACTGCAGAGGAATCGTTGTGGCAGCTGCGTGCTGCCTGTTGTTCTGCTGGAAGACCTCGGTCTTTCGCTGGGCAAAGAGCTCACGCCGTTCCAGGTACTCCTGTGGAACGTCAGCTGTTGGCTCAGTTTGTGCCTAGGGCAACTGGCTGCTATGATTGAGCTATGGTTGATATATGGTTGATATATGGTTGATATATGGTTGATATATGGTTGATATATATATATATAGATATATGGTTGATATATGATTGAGATATGGATGATATATGGTTATTTGTTTGTTGCCATGATTGATATTGTTAAATGGTTTCGTAATCAACTTATAAGTGGGTTGGCCCACCTTGAATGCTTCACTGCTTCAGCATTCTTGGGTAGGGACGTCCGAAGATCCCCAAGAAAGGATGCACAGTGTATTACTCAAACAGCTTATTCCAAATACTTCCCCATATCAAGGTTTCAAGGTTTCCTCAAATCAGCCTCCTCAGTGTTCTTTGTTTCCAGGGTACTGTCATGGATTTCCTGCACCAGCTTAGGTAAACACCTCCTTTGAAGAGCCCTTAAAGGTTGATGATGAGTCCTGTTAATCAGGCCTTTGTCAAGCAAAAGTAGTATTGAGTTGTAGAACTATGTAGAAGTACTAAGTATGGTAGAACTAGAAGCCTTGGGTGTTGTTGTTTCTTTGGGATGAACCAGTATGATTTCCATCAGCTTGAACCCCTCCACCACTAGCAAACCGCTGGGCCCCTCGGCCCCATCGCACCCCTTCCTGTGAGTTCAGCTCGTAGCTACGGCCATGACGTGCCATAAAGTCTTGAAAGGCCGCATCAATGCCTATCACCGATCGACAGCTGGCCGCTGCTTTGGGCTTGTTGTGGCTGAAGCTATTGAGAACGAATCGCAATCAATGGAACAATGGAGTTATTGATGGATATTGTAATGGCTGCCATATTATGATCAATGATGGCCAGCATCTGAGATGGTTATTGATGATATTTCGATATGATTTGAGAAGAATCAATAAGTCGATAAGCATCAATAAGTGCTCTGGGCCTGTCTGATGGTTATTGATGGTTGGCTCAACTACTTGTTCCTATATTGCTTCTGTCCTGAAAGTTAAACTTTTGGTGGGTTTGGTGAAATTACCACTCCCCGCAACAAATACTTGCAGTAAAGGCGATGGCTGGCAACATGCTTCTGAATCATCTCCACTCAAGCCTCCCAGTGCCTGAAACATATCGATTCACAGCGAGATTCCCAACATTTCCCTACGTAAAGCTCACAAATCTCAGATCCCCTTGGCAAATGTCGGTACTTCCACAGATTTTCCAGATATTCCCTTAGGGGTTCTATGCATTTCCTAGCAATTTTGCAGGGCTTACCTAGCTAAATCACACCGAGTTCCACTCCCAAAGAGCCCCACAGGAGCTGCGGACACCACGACCCTACCTTCGCTGCTTTGCACCTGGCAAATGGTGAAATCCTAAAGGTTTTTGTTGAAAAAAATGGTGGAACGAACCAGGGCTAACAACATGGTTTTCAATTAATGATGTAACTGTCATAACCACAAAGGATCGTAATAGCCACTAGTATTGTTTGTCGAACCATTGGTTATAACCAATACAGTAGTTTATAAGTAGCGAATGATTTGCAAGGACCAGTAGTAAGTGGTTGAACCCTTCAGCCATAATCAATGATGGTAATGGTAGTCATTGCTAACCGACAGGGTTTGACGACACGGTTTATAGTTGCTGGGATCACCAACATGATGGTAATCACCCAACAACAATTGACCACTGGTAATAACCACCAGTTTGCGTACTTACCAGTGGTAATAACCAATTTAACCAGTTCGAGTACTTACCAGTGGTAATAACCAGTACTTGAGTGCTAGTAATAACACGTTCAAGTACTTATAACCAGGGTTTCACCAGGGTTGAACTAAATGGTTTATAACTACATATAAACAGGGTTTAAAGTTTAACTACAGTTATCATGATCATTAGTGGTTAATTATAACCAATACAGTAGTTGAAATGAACCATTGGGTATAACCCGTAGTGATTGATAAACCACTGCATTAATGATGGTAATAACTGAGATGGTAATAGCACTAGCATTTTTTGTTGAACCATTGGTTAGAAACGGCACAGTCGTTTAAAATTGGCTAATGGTTTGCAACGACTAGTAGTATGTGGTTGAAACCAGTGCTTCATCAGTGGTTTAACCATTCAACGAACCACTAGTGATTAATAAACCGCTGCAATGATGGTAAAAACCACCAATCATCTGGTACTAACTACTAGTAACTAAATGATAGCAAGAGCTCAGGCTTGAAATGGCGAAATTATTAAAGCAACATAGTTTTTTCTTGATTCATGCCCATATGGCGTACCTTTGTATATAGGAAAGGTACATTGATATGGATACATGATAATACATGCACGCAGTGGTTGGTAAGTGGTGGAAAATCATGAACAACAGCTGATGACAAGTCGGACAATAGATCTACACATTGGCCAACTATTGGAAGTATATGAACAACACTACCTTTCGGCCATCGCTAACTGCTGGTCAACGCCACACAAATCAGGTTTGAGTCATCTTCTTGCAAATGGCTGGTTACCGGCTTTTTGTTCCCCAGTGTCGAGCTTCAATTCGTGATGATGGCATAAGATGGCATGTATTTTCAGAACAATGTTTGCTGCAGGGTTTAACCTTTGAAAGCCCCACCGTAAAGGCATGCCTAGTCAACTCTGCCATTGTCAAAGTCTTGGTGTTTTTTTGTTTATCACGGCATTTCAAATGTTTGCAGTCCATGTCGAGAGCTCTATTTGGGATCTAAGTACCTGGAACTATCTGAAAATGTAAGGGATGGTTGATGTTCTGCACATCTACGTCAGTTGAACCCCAGGGCAACCATCAATAAACCATCATCAACCAACGATTGACCATTACTTCACCAATTAACCCACCAAGAAGCAGTCACCATAACCATTAAACAAGCCATTCACCAGCCATTCACCAGCTTTTAACAAGCCATTCACCAGCCATTCACCAGCCGTTAACCAGCCATTCACCAGCCGTTAACCAGCCATTCACCAGCCGTTAACCAGCTATTCGCCAGCCGTTAACCAGCCATTAGCCATCACCAAAGCGCTACTGGTCAACCAGCCATCGTTGTTGCCCTTCGCTCTTTGTGCTGCCTTGGTGGCCAGGCCCAACTTCAGAAGGACGGCCACAGTGGCCTTGGGCGCAGCGAGCGTGGGGACCCCAATGACATGAAACCGCACAACCATATGGTTGCTTTCTTAGGCCCTAGGAATTGAGAGGGGATATACCAAGCATACTTGGTGAATAGAGGATCTTAAGGGCTTGAAACATGTGACATGGTTTTGGTTGGTTTCTGAAAGGCTTTTATAGAGGTTATATGAGGTTAGAACATGTTCGCTCCAACCCCAACGTTGCTCCACATTCCAAAGGGGGCCATTAGACACCTGCTCTCACAAACTATATGTTTGATGATGCAGTTGATAGGAGAAGTACCAGGAGACCCGATCCTATTGGATGATCAAAGGAATAAAATGTCCCAGCCCCACAAAACTATGTGTCTGATGATGAAGTTCATGATGGAAATGCCAAGATACCCGCTTCTGTTGGATGATCAACGTAATCAAATGTCCCAGCCCCACAAAACTAAAGTTTGATGATGAAGTTCATAGGGGAAGTACCAGGAGACCCGCTCCTATTGGATGATCAGGGTAATCCCCACAAAACTATATGTCTGATGATCGAGACGTTTATGTCAGTACATGACCATACATATATAGATAAATAAATAAATGAATAAGTATAGAAATACATATATATTTATATATATTTATAATATGCATACAGCATACATATGCATACTTTGCTGGCCCTATATCCCAGACGTTGCAAGCGCGGATCAACGTTCAGATTGCCGCGAACATGTTACAATCATTGATAATTAATACTTAATAATAGGGGATCATCATCAACAATTGCTGGCTGATAATATCCTTTAACTGGTGTTTTTTTGAGAATTTGTTCATTATTTATTGGGAATGATATCCACTAATTCTAGGGGATACCAACCATATGGTGGCCATTATCATAAGCAACTTGGATAGGAGTTATCACCATTCATGTATAATATGATATAGTCTTCAATAGGGGATGATAACCAACAATAGGGGATATATGCCAACCATATGGATTCACATGGTGGTTTCTCAAGTCATATGGGAACCTCAAATCATCCAATATTATCTCATTCATTCCCCAAATCATCCACTTCATGAACCGTTTATAACAACAAACTCCATTCATTTTGGGAGACCCCTATGGCTTGAGAAATCGCCAGGAATGCTTGTTGGCCGCTGCTGGTTGCTGACTGGCTGGGTCCCCACGATTCGCCAAGATCAACACGATTTTCATGATGAACGAGTAGCAACCAGGTGTTAACCATGCATGTGCCCACCATGCCTCGCGTTGGGTGAACATGATTGTAGTGACTTCATGGTAGTTAAACATGTCATTTATGTAGCTGGGTTCAACAGGTTTGTCAACCATACAGTCTACACCATTTGTGATTCCAGTGAATCAAACAAATTCACAACAGTCAGTAGACACACACGCAGGGCGCGACACCCCACCACCGACGCCAAGGAACCAATTGCCCCACGGATGGTCTGCACTTCATTGTCGGAAAGGTTGGGGAAGTTCCAGAGTTCACTGGGAGATTCCGAGATCTCTGAGAGGAAGCAAATTGACCAATTGCAAGTTGTGACTTTAGATGATTCTAGGCTTCTTTCATCTACGGAATCCCTCGGCGAAACGGAAGGAACACCCTAACCTATCTAAGCAGTTCCTGTATATGGACAGAAACCGCCTGAGCCAACGTGCCAAACGCGAAAATGAACAATGACTTGGATGGGATGAAGTATGTTTGGCGGAATGTGCCAGATTTGGTGAAATTTGGACTACCCAACACTTTTAGAAGATGCTTGCTATATAATCTACTTCGACAATGTGGTGGTAATTCCCGTCAACGCGGTGGGATCCTTGCTAGGAGCAACCCGCTGCCATTTCAGTCACTTCGTTAGCAACACTAGCTAGGTACGAAGTCAAAATGAATTACGCTCAATCATCATTTGGTACCTCCATGCATCCAGTTACCATGATGTAACGAGCTGCCACCATTGCTCTGGCTTGCTTACCTGCTGGCAACCGGAAGCATTGGGTACGCCATCAACGAACACCCACGACCACAACATAAAACACAAAGCATGACCACCTGGTACGCCAGCTCGATGCAACATGTTCGGCCATGTTCACCAGCGGCCAGTGCTAACGATCATCAACCATCATCAAACATCGACAGTCGTACCACGAACCAATCATAACTAATCGTTCTGAATACCAATCACTATCACCATCATTTAGCCTCGATTCATCATCAAACCATTTATCAATGAACCAAATCCCCCCATTATGAGCCGTCCTTACTAGCCACGATTGCCAACTATAGAACATCATTACCATTCTAAACCACTAGAAACCATCACTAGCCACTACTGCAAATCATTCTTGGCCACCATTTTGAACTGTCAACCATCATTTCCCACCGTTATGCATCATCGATGGTTCATAATGGTTGGTGGACAACCAACATGTTGCATCATTTTGCTGCTTTGGTCCAGTCTAAACATCTGGGGTTGATAGTGCTTGATAAGGGTTCATGATTACTGGTTGTATAGCTCCTGCTGCGGGCGGGTGCCGCTGCTGCTGGCGCTGGCGCGGCCTGGCCGGCGTGGTGGAACCACGGCCGGTGGGCGCCTGACAGGAAGATCCGACGCCTTCACCATGCTAACTATTGGTTAAGTAGTAAATAGCTAACTAGTGGAGTTAGCTACATGATGGAGCAGCTTCGCCTTGGTTAAGTAGTAAATAGCTGACCACCTAGTAGTACCAAGCATAAATGGCTGTGGGTCAATATTAACCAACAATAATGGGGATAATGACCAACAATACTAGTGGGAAAACAATGGTTAATGATGGGGGAACCAGGGGGACGAAGGGTTTTGACCCACAGCCAAATTACCACAAGCCACCATAAAAGCACTATAAAAGCATCACTAAAGCATCATAAACCACCATAAAAACACCATACACAAACGTTCAAACCAGATAATTCACCATAAATCCAGGAACAATGCACGGTAAATGACCACAAGTCATCCTAAAAACATCACACATCCACCGTACATGCCTAGAAATCAACACAAAAAACCTTACACACATGCACCACCAACAAACATAAATCACCACAAGCACCATAAACTAGTTTAAAGCATCAAACATGCACCGTAACAATCACATAACTCGCCATAGAGTCACCAAACAAACCATCACAAATCACCATAAATCACTACAGAACAAGCATAAAAGCAGCATAAATCACTATAGAACAAGCATAAAAGCAGCATAAATCAGTATAGAACAAGCATAAAAGCAGCATAAAAAACATGATAAATCAGCATGGAACAACCATAAATCACCAAGCACCACCCGCCACTTATTCCAACTGCTGGACGCCTGGGCGAGGGCAAGGTTGGCCTGAGCGAAGCAACGATTGGTGAGAACAAGGGAAAAGCAGGGCCTAGTTTTTTTTAATCATGTTTTTATTATGTTCTATCACTTGTTATGTTTGTTTTTTCATTAAACTCATTTTTCGGCCACTAATTTTAGGTATAATTAGGTTTAGTGGGTTTTTTAAGGTGTTATACCCATTAATGATAGTTACAATGGGTTTAATTAGGTATTTATAAGCAATTAAGCACCATTCACCCACTGATTTAGGACCATTTTTTCGTTATAGCCAATTACAATGGGCATAAAGAGGGTATAATTCGGTTGTAATTGGCTATACTACTGATACTAAAATAAATGGGTTTACGAAGAATGAATGGTAGATCTAAGAATACTTTTCCCATCTTTTCCCTACTAAGAATGTTATAGTTATAGGTGATATAGCTAATAGAACAGGCATCTTCACCATTGGTAGGGAATGGTGATACCGTGATACCGAACTAAGAATGAATGGGATAAGTGATTGGTATAACTAATGATGATAAAGTATTGCGTCTAATCGATAGACGAGCGGTCTATAACAAAGTAATAATAAACCAACTGGTAGTTTGTAAGGTTTATTAAACTACCAGTTGGTTTATTATTACTTTGTTATATAATAGGAATAATAGTAATAATAACTGGTAGTCTTCTTATTAAAGTAATAACAAAGATACGGTAACAGGAAGATATGGATAGTTTGTAAGTTCGTAAATCACCTCATGGGACCTACTGGCCTACCTATGATGCAATAATTCAGCAAGGGAGTTTATGATCAACGAATGATGGCTTATAACTAGAACTAATGGTGGTGTATAACGTCTATGTTCAAGTAGAGGTGGTTTATCGCGCTTCGCTTAACTAGCAATCAACTAAGGGTGGATCATTTTTGCAAGTAGTAGAGGTTTCAAGGCATGGCTACAACTAAATATGGCTATGAGCAACGAATGTGCTCATATAATAATGACACAATGACTTATGGGTTCTTAAGAAGAAATAACTCGTGTGTTATAAATTTAGGCTGAAATTAATGAATGGCGGTTTATGTTCAACGAATGGCGGTTGATGTTTGCAACTGATGGTGGTTTGGAACTAATAATTGATACGTGGTATATAATAAATGTAATCAATCAACCATTACATCAATGCATAAGCCATGAAATTAATAAGTTAAGTAACAACGTGGTGGTTTAAAAACCAAATAATGCCTAAAATAATACATACAAGATGACCATAAATAACGCATAACCATGGTGATTCATATCGAATGGTGAATAAGGAATTAAGAATCATCAACCATTGGCAACCGGTGTTTGCCAAATGTTCACCAATACATAGCGGACAACCAACGGTGAATAGTGGGGGAACCACCAATGGCGTATACATAAACAACAAACAATTGCCAAACAAAATCATACAGTGGCAAATCATTCAACTAATAAAGATGGTATGTATTACAACTAATGAACAACTACAATTAATTTGTTTGTGTACAAATATCATGTTTCTTGTACGTACACATTTGCTGGCAAATGGTGAATACCAAATGGCGAATGGTGAAGAATCAACTAATGACCGCTATTAAACAATTAGTGAAATTGTGAATAACAATCTTCAACCAGTCAATACAGTAGGGGTCAAAATCAATCCAGTTGCTGTAGTGAATAGCATGAGCCCTACTGTATTGGCTGATAGAACCGGTGCTATTCACAAGTTCACCAGTTGTTCAACCAGCCAATAACATGTAATAACTATAGTGACTGTGGTGAATAAGGCACTGGTAATGCTTAAACAACTGGTGAACTCATAGTGCTCATTCAGCATTAGTTCAGCAGTCGCTCACGAATTTCTCAGGTAACTAATGGTGTAACAAGTGGTGAACCGGTGAATAAACCAACCATGAACAAACCTACGAACAAACAGATGCTTCCACTTACCATAAAATAGTAGGTATCCAACCCCAGCTACAGCAGCTGGTGGAAGCCAGTCTATTGGCTGGTCACTGGAAGCATAATCAAATGACCCACAAACGGCGAATCAACCAATGATTAATGATGACCTACTATATTCAACCCATGAATAATGAACCATTGATGGTCTCAAACGCACATTCGTAATGATTGATCATTTATGGTTTTCAAAACCATTAGTACTTAATAAACTTGTAGTTGATGCTGATGTTCAGCAGTACTCATCAATAGTTCATAAGGGTTCCAAAATGAGAACGTCTCTTGGTCGTTGATGGTCAATCATATAACTGACATTGTTGAACAATCACTGACCGCGAAATGAAATGGTTCTAATACCCACATAAAATGGATGATTTTGGGCTTGGTGTATTTGCTTCTTCCTGTTGCTGCAATTGCGGATGCTGAGCGTCTTGTTACTGCACCTGCAGTCAACCGCTCGTGTTGTCCTGACGTTCCAACTGTGTTGATGATGCTGTCCTTGTTGATGATGTCATGGACAATGCTGAGTTGCCAGCGTCACCGTTTGCTGGCATGTGAAGGATACATGCTTAGTGTACAATGTACAAGTGTTTGTACGCATATGTATGTACAAATCTCTGTGTAGATGCAAATATATCAGGGTTTCTCAAAGTAGGGAACGATGCTTGCTTTTTCTTGGTTTATTGCGATAAACAATTTTTTGTTGGATGACGACTGGGAGTACCCCAATTTGGACCTATGAATTAAGGACTGGGAAACTCAAGCTATCACAGCTTGTTGAATTAAATAAATACGGTAAGTATGACACAGAAACAACTATAGAACTATTTTCACGTATCGATTCTTGTTGGTAGTTTCAACACCTATGAAAAATATTGTCAACCAACCATCCGCTAATATTTACTAGGAAAAAAAACACATGTTTAAAACCACCAACCATTGGTTGTTTAACCATTGTTGTTACTTATCATCCACTATTACTAACCATCATTAATCATGGTAAAAGCCACCAATCAGGTTAATTTTGCCAGTATTCTGTCTCTATGGATTAAGGATTGGAAACTCAAACTCGCTTCCATGCCTCTGAGCATCCGGACACCAAACCTCCAGGGACCTTGACGTGCTCCATCCCTGGGGACAGCGGGGCGTTGCGGCTCCTTAGCGTTTTGGAAACGGAAACTTCTGAAAATGAGTGGTGAACCAGAAATGAAGAGTGAATATATTTCTGTGGAAAAATATATGGTTGAGATTGGCTGGTTATAAACAAATCATAGTTCAGAATAGCTCATCAATCAAGATACTTAAATCATTTAAAAAACACACTCGACCATTCAACCAGCACCTCGAATTTCAGGGTAGGAGATTAACAGCTTAAATGATTGTCCATTGGCCACATGTTGAGGATGTTCAAGGAAAGTATTGTGTATACACGGCAATCCAGATGTTTAATTCACAAACAAAGGATGCAGCACTATGTAAACAGAAAATACACACACCTCTTTCATTCAGCTCTCACTGTTTCAATTATGTCTCTATTTGTAGAGTTAGCAGTCATGCAAACACACAAATGTGCCACAAAATAGTGTGTTTTCGCTCAGCCGGGTCAGTCACACATTATATTGACGCCATTCATCATGATCATCCTGCATCCACTCGCTGCTAACCACTCGCAAACGTGACTCACTCTATGTTAGTCAGGTAGGCATGTGTATTTTGGTAGTCATTATCAGTGCTGATATGCCTAGCTGAATACGGCTGTGGGTCACCCGAGACGTCCCCCCTGGTTCCCCTATCATTCGCAAGTTTTCCCTATGAGTTGGTGAACTTATCCCCCATTGGTTGGTAAATATCTACCCAGCTCGCCATATGACTGTGGTAGTAGCCTGTGCCACTGGCGGTTGTCCCGCCATGCATACGCCTCCCCCCCGGCCCTGCCGCTGGAACTACCCTTCAATCAATGGTGAGCCAAGCTCCAAAGAAAAACGATCCAAAGAAAGCTAGGTGATACTAGGTGAGTTCTCAAGCTATGGTGAGCTATTTACCTGGTGGTTTCTTTAAGGAAAGGTTACATCAACATATGTACGCACTGAAATTTACATCCATGGAAAATCACGTCGAATCATGGCCCAGGCCCACGTGGAAAGATGGCTAGAAGCGTTACACGTTGGGGCCAATAAGCTGGAGCTATGTGCTATCCGAGAACGGACCGCAGAGGATCAGTCTTTTGGGGTGACATGGAGACACAGTCATCAGAGTATGGCAGCAATTAACCATTATTAACCATTATTAACCATAATTAATCACTAGTCAACCAATAGTCATTAATATGGTTCAGTCAAGTTTGTAAATGGCTTCACTGTGATGATGGTTGAACCCAGTCCATGAATTCATTTCCGTATTTTCATAGTCCCGACTAAATCCCTGGAAGAAAAAGCTGTTCAAGGAGCAAGTTATAGAGTTAGAGCGGTACATAAATATACAGGCACATGTGTATGTACAGAAGTGTATATACATGTACATGTACGCTATCTGATGGTTTCTTATACTGGGTTTGTTACCCAAATGCTACCCATTTATAGCAATATACCATCGATTTGTGGGCTCCACATTTTTGAGCAACCCTCATATGGTGGTCTCTCAAAATAGGGGTACCCCCAAATCATCCATTCTTAACCATTTATGGCAATAAACCATTCAGTTTGTGGGGTTCCACATTTTTGAGAAAGCCTCATATATACATATTAAGTTAAGTCCAGTGGTTCACTACAAGTACAAGGGATGTGGCATCCCTCCCCAACCCATCACCTGTCGCCAATCACTCATGGCGGCCGGGACCCGTGGCCGGGACCCAAAGAAACACGTTCTTTAAAGCGAAGTGGTTGATTTATATGGGTGAAGGGCGGGGCCCCAAGGTATCTTCTTTGAAGTTTTGCTATTTCTGATATCGGGACTGGGGCAATGTCGCAACCTGAAATCGTGTTTTATGATCCCCCTATGACCGTGACCGCCTCATGTCTGACGGTGCGCTGCTCCCTTGTAGGTGTCAATCATGCATAACCATGAGTATAGAATGTGTCGAAACGCAGGGGTGCAAATCAACGTTGAATAGAACAATATAACATGATCTAGCGCAGCATAGTCTGCTAGACGCGCTTCAAATCCATTGATTTCTGCAGTTTGAGCCTCAGCTGCGCAAGACTCATCCTGCTGTTTCAATGCGAGTATACTGATGGTATGGACGGTTCCATGGGATCGTGTTGAAAATAAACAACAGTAAGCATAAGCAATGATAACCACAAACATGAGTATACATAGATTCCTATACAAATACATGTATGCATGCATGAGTGTGCAAATATCTATATATATATATATATAAATATATATTTACATTTATAAATATGAGTTCAAAAGCACACATTGCAAACATACGTAATTTCCTATGTAAACACCAAATGTATCTAATATGTGTACATGAATACACTTGAAGACGATGAACCTACAATGTTGTTAAACCTTCCATTTGTGGGAAGGTCATGAGAATAAACCACTCATTTTGTGACCCAAGTCAGACCAAGGGCACAACATGGTACAACCATCAATATAGCAACGTACCTACCGCAGTGACTTTGAGAGGGCATCACTTGTGTCACATCTTCCTCGTAACGACTCAAAAACTGCCCACGTCATGAACTATGCATTCGGCCGAAGGAGCCGTCATCCCCAACCATTGCGGGAGCCAGCGAACATGGATCCATTGACCGCTCTGCCTCTTTTTTCAAGTCCTATTCAAACAACAGAAGTTGCTCCACTCTACATCCGCAAATGCCTAGACGCCTAAATGACGATGCAATATGCGAGATGGAACGATCCGCGGTTGCCGCGCTGACATCGAAAAGCAAACGCATGGGTTGCCTGCGTGAGCCATGTGAGTTCGGCAGAGAACAAGTAGCAGTGCAATGCCACAGGATTCGTGGAACTAATATCACTCAAACTCCATCTACAATGGCCAATGGGCGCATGTTCATGAATATACATATAGTTATATCTGTAAAGACGGAATATGTGTATATAAGCAAAGATACAGACTACATGCATATAGTCTATATATAGAAAATCGATAGATAGAAACTACTTTAATATAGAATCTAAACATAAAGAGAAATAACTATAAATTATCCAAATGCGTCAAAATAGATAGATAGATAGATAGATAGATAGATAGATAGATAGATAGATAGATGGCTAGATAGATGGATAGATGGATGGATAGATAGATAGATAGATGGCTAGATATATAGATAGATGGATGGATAGATAGATACATATGTTTTTTTTTTCTTCGATAAACTATGTATATTGGAATTATTTGATAGATCAATAGATTTGCTGGACTAGATGAGCGAGCGGCCAAACCTCAACTTAAAATCGCGGAATTTTTCCATTGTTGTCGTTTTTGGGAGTTCACTATATCGTTTCCCAGTGTTTGGTGAACTTGGATACCCTCCCACCACACTCTTGATGCGCAGTCAATTACTTTCATGCTTCCAGGTCATCATCTGCCGTGTCTCAATTATTTGTTTGTTTCCATTCATATAACTTTCTATGTTCAGGTCATTCTATTCAATACCACTCTCTGGCTTTCCTGGATGATTATGCTGCGCTGGTGTGAGCAACAAATTTTCGAGTCTGGCGTGGTCATAAGCCTTTCACACAAGCTGAAAAGATGGGCCACTCGTTCTGGATGGGCCCGATGGGCAACTCATGAAAAGAAGACATTTTGTGATCATCCGCTTATCGTTTCGTTATCGTTCTGCTTATCGGTCTAAACCTCCGGGTAATAGAACAAATCAGGATTTTTTGAAGGGTTGAATCTCTTAAGTTATCTTAGGTTCTCTTACGTTATCGTTTTTGGGAGTTCACTATATCGTTTTACAGGTCCTGGAGCCATTTCCTGAAGATATTGAAGCCGAAGACTAAAGTTAACTACGGAGAGTTCAGCCCTTCTCTCAGATAGACTAAATAGATTGGATAGATTCGAAAGATTAAATAGACTAAATAAACTAAAGAGACTAAATTGATTCGATAGAGCAAATAGAATATAAACTAGATAGACTAAAGAAATCGGGAAAAAAACACATGGATTGATCGATTGATAAACATAACATGTCTAGATATGCATAGATTTGTTCGAACAAATAGGTGTCATTCTCTAGTGGAAAACAACTATGAGGCTCATGACTTGGGTTGCTCCCCTGAAATCACCATTTCAGAAGCCCCCAAGGAGTAATAGTGTTCACGTTTAACTCGTTAATTGCTACAATGGCTAAGAGTGGTTAAGAGTGGTAACTCATGGCTAATAGTGGTCAACAATGATTCATAGCGGCTAGTAATCGTTGATAATCTAGCGCTTAAGCTTTTTAAAGGGTCACTAATTGTTGCAGGGTTACTACGAGGGGCCCACATTGGTGGCCCCAACTGGCAACCCCGGCTCCTAGTCGATGATGCAAGCGCTAAGGCGACACGTGGCAATTGCCTCAAAAAACTAGTCTCACCGGTCGGCCTACAATCTTTCCCCAGTCTGTCGTGCATGGCCAGCAGCTCAGCCTTAGGACTTTTCCAAAACCGAGACTCATGACACATCTGTAGGTATGAATGTTCGAAGAAACAAGACACGTTAAGCAACATCATATTGTTACCATGATCATGATCACAGGACTGCTTGTTGACTTATCATCAGTATCATTATCATCCATGTCATTGCTCTTTATATCCCTACTTTGTCATCATAATCATTTTAACCGTGATGACATGACAAGTGATTCATTCATCACCAGTATAATTATCAATATATCACATTGCTGCTGATTTGCATCTCCGCTATTGTTGGCCACTATGTTATAATCAGCAATACTATGTACCACGATCATCATGATCATCATGATCATCATGATCATCATCATCATCATCATCATCATCATCATCATCATCATCATCACTTGGTTGTCATTCAATGGCTAGATCCAGAAGGGCCGTGTTGCGATCATTATCTAAATATATGTCTTTTATGTGATAACATAGCTGTAAACATGTATGCATATTTGGATTCATTACCGCTGTGTATATAGTAAATAAAAATGATTGCGTCCTATATGCGTGCAAATATCTCTATATCAATATGTATGTATATAAATATATATACATATATTCAGCCATGGCAACTGCACATAAATGTACATATGACGCAAATAATTCACATTGACCAAGCCACCATTGAGGTTCACCATGGCACTCAAGATTTTTGTTCAGCTGCTGCCATCTGCAGGACTTAAACATGACAAACGATTGCAGCAAAGCCGCCGCCGCGAGTGACGTCAGACACTCCCC
>VSDK01006943.1:402836-443504 GCA_009767595.1 Symbiodinium kawagutii | reverse complement strand
CCTTGGCTCCCCCCCCTGTGATCCCTTCTCCGTTGCCGTTCCAGCTCTATCTGGGTTTCAACTTGTTGCATAGCTTGTTCCCTAATCGCCTCCAGTTCAAGTAGGTCTCTATGGCTCAGTCCATCCACACGTGGCACCTGAGATCCACCTCCACCAGCTTGTTGGAGCGAAGAAGGATTGCCTGCTGCAGCTTGCTGCTGCACTTCAGCACTCCAGAACGGGTTAACAGCCCCTCCTGGGTTCATCACTGGTCCACTACCCCCACCAGCAGGGGTGCTGTAGTTCACCATCTGTCCATGTCCTGCGCCAGGTGGTGTTTGAAGATGTTGAAGATGATGAGCGTCGCCAGGTAGGTTAGGATGTAGAGCACCGCAGCCACCACCACAACCGCCCATCGGTTGGGTCAGAGGTCCAAGAAGGTCTCCACCGCCACCTGGTCCGCCTGGAAGTCCAAGAGGTCTAGGAACTGGAGCAACGCTGTCAGCACGTCTTCCATGAGTAGTAGGCCCATAGGAAACCGGAGCGCCATCAGGTAGTCGAGGAACTTGTTCTTCGGCAGGACGTAGTGCAAAAGAGAAGCTCGGTCCATCAGGCCCGAACGACAATGGCCCCACATCCACCACAGCATCAGAACCGCGTCCTCTAGGTCGGTCATCTCTACCCCGTCTGTTTCCTTGGTCGTTACCCCCAGCACCTTGAGGTTGTTGACCTCTCCCTTGTTGTTGTCCCGCATGTCCTTGGTGTCCACCAGCACTGATTGCGAGAGCCTGCTCAGAGTTCGCCATAGACCCAGAAGATCCCGCAAGAGCCAAGTTCTGGCCAGCACGGAGAGCTTGAGCGGCCTGTGCCAGCACCCGTTGTTGGTCAGGTGATAGGCCTTCAGTCAAGGCCTGAGGTCCTCCAGCACCACCAGCAGCACCGCCACCCGCAGCTACTGCCTGCTGACCAGCGAACGTTTCAAACGCCGATCTGCGGCCTGGTCTACCACCACCTGCACCACCCGTAGGTCCAGCATCTGCCCTCATAGATCTCACAGCTGCCCGCCCTTGCTCCTCGGCAATCAACCGATCCAAGCGCTCGTCTGCAGTCTCCTCACGCCCAGTTCTGGAGGCCCCAGTACCCTCCCGAGGATGCATGGATGCCCCAGCACCATCCCGTGGTTGCATGGATGCCCCCGAGCCATCCCGTGGTCGCGACATGCTTCGTCTTCGCCTAGCCATCATACCCGACATGGCTAGCAGCCTCTTGGGCTCATAACCTGCAGTTGGTACTGCAGACTGGTGGGCTAAGGGGCTAAGTTGAATGCTAAGCGGAGTAGCTATCCCTTCGGGATCTTCCCTCAGCGATCAGCCTGCTCTTTTCCACACACTAGTTGTGCTTGAGCCAAACGCAGGAGCGTTCAGCAGTGAGGTGCTTTCCTCGAAGAAGTGGTGGCTGCTATTGCTAGCAGCTTTGCAGCTTTGAAAAACCTTTGGTGGCTTTCTGTACTAACCGCAGAGGATAATCCTAATATGGCTACAGTTAGCTAATTGTCTTTGCATTAGAATATTTATTCAGAATCATGGCTAATTGAATGTGCAATTCCTCATGAAAAAATGCTTAACCAAAAAATGCCTGCATGTATTCATACATGGCTGTGGGTCAAAACCCCGTACCCCTGGTTCCCCTACTATTAACCATTGTTTTCCCTATAGTTTTGTTGGTTGTTATCCACCATTATTGGTTGGTTAATATTGACCCATAGCCACATGATCATGGCTGATAGAGCTTAGCAACGGGCAAATACGCCAGCACCCAAGTTCAACCTGCCCCGCGGACGTCAACACTACAGGTCCAGTTAGCCCCGAGTAAGCTGGCACAACCACAAGCATTCGCTGGTTTTCTAGGGTTTCTTATAGAATATAATCACCCAAACCAGCTTGTGAAAACCAAGTCCCAAGAAGAACACGGTGCTAATCGCCAGTTGAGCATCAGCTTGGGTAGGTCCCATAAATTGAGCCTATGGTCTATGGTCTATGGTCCATTGTGAGGTCCAGCTCTTATGACTTCAACCTACGGAGCATCTCTGCCTGTCACCCTGGGACTGATCATTGATGATTGAGGTCCAGTGGACTAGTCTTTTGATCAAGAGACGTCCACGATTTAATCATCTAGAATCAAGCAATTTGATCAATCATAGATAATATCCCTCTATTGGTACTGATCAACCATATTATCAAACTATTGATCAATCATAGATACATGGTATCTACTATAATAATGAACCACATTTCGAGTCTCTAGATCCACCAGCTATCCACAATTCCTCAGAAGTCACGGTCGAGTCGTCCTGGAACCATGTTCTGCCAACCCAGCACCACGCAGGGCAAAAAACATCGGCGACAGGCGGCATGTCCGCCGCATGACAGGCGCGGCCGCGAAGGTTCTGCTGCTCTGCTCGGCTAAGTTGGCGGCGGAAAGAGGTTGCGTTGTTGATAGGCCAATGTGATGATAGTGATTTACATCATGGTCATTAATAAACAATGGGTATAATCATAATAAGGCTTATCAATGGATCACAATCATGGTCACGTTGTACATCATGATCATCAATATCACCATGATTATGTAGATCAATACAATGATGATTATAGGCTATGAATGGATCACAATGGGATATATCATAATGGGATAATGGATATCACAATGATCTAATGGTCATCAATAAGCCAGGGGTTTGATTTTTTTCCCACTATCTTATAATGTGTCTACCTGCAAAAATGGTGATTTTCAGCTACCAGGTTAAGGACTGCCAGGGGGTAACGTTCTGGTCATCAATAAAACAATGGGTACCACAATGGGATATCTCAATCGCCAAGTTTATTGATCTATCTGGGCAAATTAAGTTATTTCGCGGGTCGTCCTTGAATTTGGTAATTCAAAAACTGAAATTAATGAGGCCGCTAGAAATTACGAAGTTATTTGGGGTCGATAGGGTCGCCGGTGTGTTGCGGGCGTAAGCATCAACCACGAAATGTTCGAATAACCCGGGGCTTTTTGACCAATAGCTGTAGCAAATTACTCAGCCTTAACCCCCCTACACATACACCCTGCATATCCCACTTGAAATTGCCAAACTTGTGGAAAGCAAGGTTTTGCCAGCGACAAAAATTGTCACGGAACCCCGGAGCCAAAGTTTCACCCGTCCAAAAGCCCCAACCGCTCCGAAAACGCTTTTTCCGAACGCGATGCGGAAGGAACGTTTTTTGCCGCCAATTGCTGCCCTAACGCAACGCCGTCGAGAGACCCAAATACGGCCACACTCCTACTGCCAAACTTGCCTGCAACACCGTTTTGCCAGCGCAAAACTCTTTACGGAGCCCGGAAACGCAAGTTTTAACCAACCAGAAACCCCAACCGCCCCGAAAACGGTTTTTCCTAACGCGGTGCCGTAGGAAGATTTTTGCGGCCGCCTGCCTCTCAATGCCTGCCGCGCCTGTTTTTCCAAGAAAGCCGCCTATATGCCCTGTTCTGGCCAAGCCTTCCTGCCCCCGTTTCTCTTCCAGTTTGCTTTTTCGGCACGCCCCTCCACCTCCCCGTCGGTCAGCTCATGCGGGTTCAATTCCTCCCCTCCTCCCCTCCTCCTTGTCAGCCCCAGAGCGGCAAAACAATTCTAGCCATCTATCCACCTATCTTAAAAAAATCAACATGAATTTACATAAAACCCGTTACGCAATCATATTTTGAAACAAAAATCAACAGATATTAAAACCGTTTTTTGGAAATACACATTCATATTCATATATCTCAATGTAAATAATGAAATGTATACTTCAAAAAAACGCAATGTCAAAATATAATCTGTATGTGACCCTACTTCTGTGCGCCTGTGCCAACAAAAACCGTCATACGTCTCTGTTTGTATGCGTATATGGACCTGGATATATTCATATGGTTTCCTTAGTTGAGTTTAATTTCTGAAGGCTAGGTCGTTAATTCCAAGTGAGGTCGGGTGACCTCGTTTTAAATTGTGCAGATCTATGTCTCGTCAATTTGGATCACACAAATTTATAAGCTGTTCCAAACACACTGGACATATGACTTGCCGAATAGCAAATGGATGAGTATCAATCTTCAACACGAACACGTTCATACTTGTCATGGAGAATAGCAGCCGCTTACGACTCCATTTCATATAAGAAAAACGTTGCAATGTGTTTTTTTCAAGGCAAAGCAAGTATCATCCTTTGTCCACCATGCGTACAGATTCAACCACTGTCCATTGACAATGATTCGCACAAAATAAAAGAGTGACCCAACCGGTCATTCAGCGGTTAAGTTGAGATCTTACATCTGTAGAGCGTCAAGAGGAGATCATGCTCCAAATCATCAACTTTCCAATTACTTCGTGGACATACCAGGTGGTGCCACCCAGTTAGGTTTGTTGGTGACCACTCAACTATAGTCTTACAGTGCAAGTGGTACCCTAGTGAACCAACTCAATTTGACTAACGACTGGGGGCAGCACCTTGTGTTTGCACATGCAAAACATTGTGAACTCTTCTCATCCACATGGCTCAGAACCGAAATCTGTCAGCACAGTACTTTGCATCTGTTCTCTGAGCAGCCTACAGCACCACCATAGCGGCTGCGGCACAACCCCTACGAGATTCCGCTGGACGTGTCGACGAAAGCTGTGGAAAGTGTGAGGGTCGTGAGCTGATTATTCATGCTGGTGAATGAGTAGCGGTGAATAATAGTAACAAGCCGTGCTCAATTCATCCATTTCACCGAACTAACTATCATTTAACCATCCATTTAACCATCCATTTAACCATGCATTAACCATCCATTGAACCTTTCCATGCAGGGAGATGTTGATAACTGTGATGATGAATCCAAGGATGAAGGACGGTGATGATGATGCTGATTGTCGTTATTATGCTGACGATTCTGGTGAATGATTCTCATGAATTATGATGATCACAAATGATATTGAATAGCTAGTTAGCATGTTTGTGTGATGTTTGCCAATGATCCATGATAATGGCAAATCATCAATGATAAATGTTGTGAGATTATATAGTGAATAGTGATTGTGGTGACGAACCATGTTGAATGACCCTGTTTGTCAAGGGTGAAAGGTGGTCAATTAACAATGATCAATTCTGGCTGTTTGATGGCTTACCCGATTCCACGCCTTGCCCACTCAGTTTTCTCTGGTACAGTGGAGCCTAGCCAGCACCGGACATGCATCATAATACATCTATACTTGTGTATGTTTAAAAAAACCTACATGGACATGTATCTTCTTGCTCCTAAACACATGCGAGTGTTTTTTGTTCGTCGCAATTTTGGGGGGGGTCACACCTTGACCAAACTCCGTTGGAATGTCCACTTCACAGCTACATCCACCTCGGCCGTCGACAAATCCATCATCCCTGGTTGGCGATCTGGACTCTGCCGATGAACTCGAACGAAACTGAAGAAACGCTCGCCGTCTCGAAAAACACCCCACGGACTCGAGTCCAGAAAACCATCCTTTCGCAAACCTATCTACTGATGCTTCTCGAAAAGCACAGGCCAGCACAGGACGTGTCCAATCCCCAAAAGTGGGTGAGTTTGCTGATTGGCGATCTCAATGGTTTGAATTTCATCCAACGATGCCCCAAAGTAGGGGCTTAACTGCAGCAGTCACGCACCACCACTGCAACCCAGAAGAGTCGGCGAACCCAACACCATGAGCAACGACCCAGCAGTGACGAACTTCAAGCTGGTTGCAGGATTGCTATGTTGCTAGGTTTGGTTCAGGAAGAAGTAGAACTGGACTCAGTGTGGCTTCAATAGCCACGCTCAAACATTATCATTGTTATTTACCTTAATCAGTTGCAACCATCATGACTCAAGTATTAACCCATGGCATGAAAATGAATTTTCTATCAAAAGTGTCCTTTCCAGAAAGCATCACGTCTAGCTTGCTGCGGCTTGCCGCGGCGGGAGGATGATCGAATCAGGATCCGAGAAAGCGATGCTGGATGATGCGGGCCAGTTCTGTGTTTTTTCCTTAGCCAACCAACCAACCACCCACCCAACCAACCAACAAATCAACCAACCAACGGTGAAGCCTAGCTGGCTAACGGTTGATACATGTTGATACTATATAGGTGATTATGGCCAACAATACCAGGAAATGTACTAACTATATCTGGCGAGCTGTGTCAATACCAATCAAGATATGCGTAGTACATCCCAGCAGTCAGAATCCTGTCATTGATCGAACACCACGGGTACAGGGTATTGAGAAACAGTGTCACTTTTCAAAAAATAAGAATCATATTCTGGCAAATTTCTAACATAAGTACACCTGAGTTGCTAATCCATCGACCACACGAACTGAGGGGTGTCGCTTTGATTTTGCTGTGACACAAAAATAACCACGGATCGGGATGATCGGCAGCTGTGATACAAGGTGGGCCCCCCTAGTTATAAGTTGATTAATAAGCCATTTGACTATAGTTCTTTCTACCATAACTAGTAGTTACCCCAGTTATAAACCAACTTAGCTAACTTAGGGGGCCCACCTTGTAGGCTGATGAAATATGGATAACCCTGCTCCTTGTAGCCCTGGCTACTGCTGAACGCTCACCAGTCAGTCGATCCTTCCTCCACTCACAAGAGATCACTCCTGCTGGAACACGAGTTTGTGACTTGTGGATCGCCGGTGGATGACAACCAGTCTCCGAGCGGGCTGCTTGGTGGGGTGGTTGATGGTCAACAATGGTACTCAAGAATGAACATGGTGGTTTCTCAAGTCATAGGTGACCCTCCAAATCATCCATTAGTAACAATTTATACTGACAAAATCTAATAAACCTACCATTTCTTGGGCCCCCTTATTTTGAGAAACCACCACATAAGAGTAAACCATCAATAAGCAACATGAACAGTGACCAATCAACGTGACTCATCGATGATCAACAATATTGGTTGTTGACCAACAAAGCAACATTATATCAACATGAAGAACGACCAGCAATATTCGACAACCAGCATGACTAGTCAATAAAGACTCATATGGGTGTTTCTCAATATGGGGGTCCCCCAATTCATCCTTTATATAAGTCATTTACAATAATAAACCTACCATGACTTTGGGGGGTCCCTATTTTGAGAAACAGGAGTATTGGTCTTCTTGTTGGCTATCATCCCCTATTATCAACCACTATAGTCCCTGTAAAACCATGTGAATCCATATTAGTTTCTTTGGTGTGCAACTCCGTTGCGCCTGGATAGCATCATTGGTGACACCCCTCGCATCTCCACCGAAGATCCACCGTTCGTCACACGCCGGCTACCGACGCGAAGCACGAAGCTAGTTGGAAGGATAGCTGTGATTGCTGTCGTGGGTTGAGAAATACATTTTGAATCAATGGTTGATCTATGGTTATGGTTACTGATTGATTGGTCTATTTATGGTGAATGATTGCGAATCTATGTGAATAGACATTGGCATCTATGGTTAATGAAGCTAGTTGGAAGGATGGCTGTGCGAAGCTAGGTGGAAAGAGTGGTTGATCTATGCTTATGGTCACAGATTCTTCTATGCTTGGTTGATCTGTGGTGCTGGTTGGAAGGAACCATAGTGGCTTAACAAAGACACGGTGAATCAATGGTTGATCTATGGTTATGGTTTATGATTCATTGGCTTGCCTACGGTTATTGAACGAAAATCTTCGGTGAATGGATGGTTGATCCTTGATACATGATGAATCATGATCAATCAATCTATGGGTAGTAATGATAATGAAACAATGATGAAGTGGTGCTTGCAACAGGATGATGGTCTGTCAATGACCGTGAATCAATGGCAAGTAACCATTGCTCATAAATGAGGACCCAAAAATTGCCATCCTATCCATGCGAAAATCAGCTCGTGTTATGCGGTTCACCTTGGAATGCATGATCAAGGAATATTAGTAGCTTATGCATATCAACTGCGCTCATTCAAAATGATCGACAGAAATGTCAAGTATGATTCATCAAAATCCGCAATGTTTGGCAATGATCAGCCGACATTACTCATGCTCAACCACTATGTGGTATCAACCATCATTAGTTGTCAATGATTATCAACTCCATTGTTATTACAACTGCTATTGACTGCTGACCCATTGTACACTCTGGTAAAAAAAATACTCGAAGCCAACAATCACAAGTTTTTATTGGTAAATCAGTTATAAATGGTGGATTTTGGACTTCCAGGTTAGTTTACCAGAGAATAACCAGAATAATGGCTGTTGCTTGTCATTCCATTTCAAACGCACCTCAAAAAACCACGGCTCCTTCCACTTATGAATTGACTTTCCCAGATGCTCCGTGCCATTAGTCGCCCAAAAGCACGGAGGGCTAGGCTTGAGATATCTTCTGGTCGGTGGTTTCAACTTCTATGAAAAATATCAAGTCCACCTATCAGTTGATAAGACTAGGGAAAATAGAAAATGTTTGAAACCACCTGCCAGTCTTCATATGTAGTCACTGCCAAGGGTTTCCTGTCCTCGGCATCCAAAAACTCGCTGACCGCTCCAAACGCCGTTGGCGCTTGTGCGGCACCATGTCACCAGAGCAACTCGGATGGTGGAAATCCGGTAACATGAATTTCGATCGATGCGCGGTTGCCTTAGATTCAGTAGATAATCTTTAAAACATGTTCAATGTTGTTTTTCGAGATTATAGGTATATCATGTCCAATTGATTATAGGCAAGAATTTTGTACTGTTAAATTACATAAATATATGTATATATATATATACATAGGGTTTCTACAGGTATGTAGTTTTTGGAAATAACACATGTACAAAAACATAAGACAAAGAAACACACGCTCGAACGAATCCCCTGCTCGGAAAAAATAACCGTGGGCCTACCTGGATGTACATCCACAGTTGGCAACTGGTAACAAACAAGGGTGTAGGGGAGTGATAAGCTATAATTGCCCTATATACCTTGTAGGGTGTATAACTGTATAACCATGGTTATATCAATGCTATATCCCAGTTATAACCCTGGCACATCCTTGTGTAAACCATCAACTCATGCTAAATCCACACAAAACCCACAAATTGGCCCAGTGCCTGAAGATTTGCCGAGGAATGGAGGTGGCTCATTTGATTACCCATCATTAACAGTTGCTGACGAGTCTTAATGAGTAGATACATGCATATACTAATAATGTATCAGTCATGAACTGACCAGACTAAAATGTATGGATCAGTATTCAGCACAAACTACCCATCGATTCAAGTGAACCTGATTTTTCAATAGTTTTCAATCAATTGGATCATCTCAGCTGCATCCAAGACAGCGCGCACGCGGCGTGGCCATGTCGTCTCCATTTCAAGCGCTCGCGTCTCAAAAAACATACGACATGGGGGGCACGCGACACGCACATTGACGGCACAACGATGGATCGCTAGCTGCGGCTAGCGCGTTTCCAGCTAGGCTTGAACAGGGTCTCTCATGCAAAACCTCGGAGCAACGAGCATGCTGGTTGGTGGCTGGTGGGTGGGTGGGTTGGTGAGTTGGTTGCGAACGGTTGGTGATTTTGTAAGGTGACGACCATCTTTCTCTGGTTCTTGCGCTATTGAGGTAAGGAAAGTCCGTGGACAGAATCATCGAAAGCTCAAACAAGAGAACTAATCCATGTAGATAGTCGGGATGTTGCTCGCTGCCATTCAAAGTGCACTATCCCTCAGTGTATCCATTCATACAGCTTTAACAACCAACCACCCAAAGCTGATAATTACCAGAAAACCCGTGGTGCTAGGATACGTTTTGGCTTCCCATTGCCTTCGGAACATCCAGCTACAAACACTCGCTAGACAGGGGGCACCGACAGCCGCATCTTTCTGCATTGTTTAACCATCAATCCTCTGATCTACACAATACAACCCGTTGTTGACGATGGCAACTCGCACAACGTTCCCGAACTATAACAGCATGATTCACCCGGCTGACGACTACAAAGTATTGTCGTCAATTGTCATCCCAGACCTGTCATTAATTCCCCCACTATCAACAATCCTCAATAAACGTGAACTGACCAAAATTAAGCTGGCAATAGCAGTACCCAGTACCTCAGATCATTCCCATTCTTATGAATAACCAGTAATGATAAAACTAAATCATTCTCAATGCTAACTTTAATCAAGTAGTACTACCATTGTAGCAACCATGTAATACTCCACTAGCAATCTAAGTAATACCATAAACCATTGACCATTATTGTCAATTCGTTGCCATGTTTAATAACCCTTAACCATGGCAATGGTTGTGGATTCCCCTGCCTTGTACGATTCTGCCAGACTTCTGGACCCAGTGCGGTTAACTTTCGCAGATCTCTACAAATAGACAGCTCGACACCAATACATATACGGTGGTTTCTCAAAATAGGGAACATTACTAAAAGTGATTACTAATGGATGATTTGGGGGTACCCCTATTTTGATAAACACCCATGTGATGTTAGGAATATAGTATAGGTTTACGAAACTATAAAAATCATTGTTCTCAAATGTTTACAATTGTATCATTACAAGGTGCGAACTGTATTATATACTAATATAAATACTATTGGATATGATTACATTTATTCTTTCAATACTTATATTGCTCTGGGTCAATGCCCCGTACTGCTGTTCACATCCATTACCAAACTAATGGAGCTCTTGGGATGGGCTCACCACTAATTACCCATGGCTTTGGTGATATACATTGACTTAGCCTATACCCATAGATACACATGGATGTTCTCAAAAAAGGGGTACCCTCAAATCATCCCATCGTAACCATTTATAGTAAAAAAACAGTCATTTTTTGGATTCCCTATTTTCAGGAACCACCACATGCCATAAGCCCGGTAGCCTCTCAAACATCAACACAAATAGTTAATCCCCTCAATACCCATCAATTGATCATCCATTAATGACCATTAACCATCATCGACCACCATTATCAAGCCTCAACTAACCATCATATCAGTTGATTATCATTCAGGACCATCAGCAATTCAATAGTAACCGACGTTAGTAAAATATGTTGATTAACCTTTGTGAACTAGTTGGTTTGATAAAATCAATTAGTAAGTCGATTGGACCTTTGTTTGATGATTAAACCTCTGCGACCATCCCATAAACCTTAGTAGATCATCAATTCATCAAATAACCATCATCAAAAATCATAACTTACCAAACTTCTAGTAGATAGACATAGATAGACTAACTAAGGATCGTGAATTAGCCATCCCAGAAAAGTCTTAGTAAATCAATTAAACCTTAGTTGGTTGACTAAACCTCGATCACCATCCCATAAAACCTCGGTAGCTCATCAATTATCAAATAACCATCATCAACCCTAGTCAAATAGATCAACCTTATTGAATCACCTTAGTAGATACACAAACTAATTGCAGATTGTAAATTCATCACCAATGATTGGTTAATCATTAAAACCTAGTAAACTAAGCTTTAATCAACCAACTAAGGTTGGTAAATCAATGTGGTTGGTAACCCATCCCATCAAATCTTAGTAAACTCCCATGGATTTCCCAAGCCCAACCCCCTGCAGCCCACTGCGCCAGTGGCCCAAGGCACGCGTGCCGCTGGGCGCGCCGCGTCGACATGCGCTGGGTGGGGTTCATCGACAGGAGCCGCCCTCAGGTGTGACGACGTGACTGGGATGAACTGCCGACTGGAAGTAGTTGACGAATAAATGTTATGGTTGATAGTGGATAATGATGGTGTTAATGATGGTTAATAATGGTTAATTGTGGATAATGGCTAATAATGATGGTTGATAATGATGGATTATGATCAATGCAACCTTGATACTATTGGGAAGTAGTACATTGATCATGCAATAATGGAAATGTTCATTGAGAAATGGAACTAGTTGACTAATTGATGGTTGATAGTGGTTAATGGGATAGTGGTTCAAGTTATTGACTGGGATACATTGGTTGATAGTAGTTAATGGTCAATGGTTGATTGGAATGGTTCATTAACTAATAAATGTTATTGATGGTTGATAGTGGATAATGATGGTGTTAATAATGGTTAATTATGGTTAAGAATCATGGGTGATAATAATGGTCAATCATAGTGGCTGATAAGGTAGTTGAGTGTCTTGTAAGTAGTTGTTTGTCATAGTGGTTCATGATGGTCAATAGTGGTTAATGATGATTCATAGAGGCTAATAACGGTCAATAATGGTGAATTGATCAACTACCTGATAAGGTATTTGACTATCATAGTGGTTGATGATGGTTGATGATAATTATACTAGGATAATAATGGTAGGGGTAACTCGGGATCAATAGATTCCAAACTCATCAGTTGTTGGAAAGTACTGTGTAATGGTTGATAAGAGCGGGTTAACCAGCAAACTATTCGTGGTTTATTTGAAAAAGGTTTAACAAACATGGTCTGGCATCTTTCTGTTTGCGGTTTGGTCGCTGCTGATTTACTCTGGGTTACCAGCTGGCTTGGGTCAATATCAATCAACCAACTGATGGAGGTATAACCAACAACACTTAAGGCACCTTGATTCCACACATCAATCCCCAACCGTCGAGCAATGATTTATCGAACCGCTCTTGGCCCATAGTTTGCCCCAGTTCGCGATGATCACACGATCAACGCACTCAACGTTCGTACAGCGGTCTCCTACGTGCTGTCTAAACTTGCCGTTACAGCAGCAGGATAATGGTTCATAATAAAGATTAATAGTGGTTGATAATGGTTAGTTATGATTCTCTATGGTTAATGCAGTAGGATACCACCCAGATCAAGAGGAACCTTCTGGTCTTGTTGAGAATGTTGATGACGTATTCAGTCGAACACTTTCGAGGAAAAATCACCTCTGCCTTTTCCAAGTTGGACTCGATCTAGCACTTGGTTAAAGTCTAATCAGATCACTTGTCGGGAAATGTTTTTGTGGACTTGCGGTCTGGGGTCAATCACTCTTCAAATGTAGAGGTCGAATGGGAAAAATATTGACCGACCGACCGACCAACAATTGGTTAACCAGCTGGTTAATGGTTGATGATGGGGGGATAAACAACCAACAAGAATGGGGGATCAACTATAGCTGGGGTCATTCATACAAGGTGGTGCCCCCTGGCGATAGCCAAGTTATAACTAGGGTTGTAACTAGGGTAACTGCCATGCATGATATGATATAGTTATATACTTAAATGTTCTATGAACCAGCTTATAACTGGGGAACCACCTTGTATGTTTAACTTTAAGTACTTCACTTGGGTGCAACTAGCCTTGCATTGATTACCTAACTGCGGCTTGCCTAAACTAGGTCTGACTAATTACCTTGGGCTTAAGTACCGCAGGTTCAAACTCAGGCTGGATTTAGTGGTTGTGAAATGCTGTGAACAGTCATTTTGCCTAACTCTGGCATGATCGCCGACACTCATGCGGTTGCTTGTAGCTTTGCTTTGCTGCTGCAAGTTTGAATGACTTTGTGATTTTGTATAGGCTACCAGTTTGTCCTCAAAGCCTCAAAACCTGAGGAAATGGGAACTGCAACAAATCCAAGATACAACAGAAGATAGAGGAGGTAAAACAAGAGACAGTTCATCTGCTGATATGTAATTGAAAACATGGCCAGAGCAGTCGCATCTCCCAGCTAATTTGATGACAAACCTGGTCGATTTTGTAAGTTGCTTTGAAAATGTTTCGTGCCTTTGTGATTTCTGGCATAACCCAGCAAATGAAACAGTCCAAGCACACGAAAGCTCCAAGCAAGATAATCGCTGCGTGTTCACTGCTCGTCCAACCAACCACCAACTCTCGAAAACAGAGCCTCGCTGCTGAAAGCAGCTAGCAACCAAAGAAACCAACCAAACAACCAATATCAATCATCATGAATCAACCAACCATCAACCAAACTTAACCATCCTTCACCCACCTCAACCAATTCACCCCTTGAAACTCACTGCCGTTGGTGGCAACGAAAATGCCCGCGCCGAAAACCCAACCGCCGCCCAGACACTCAGAAGGTCGGCACCTCGGTTTGGGACCCATGCACATTTAAATCCCCAATCAGCGTAATCACCATGATTCACTAGTGGTTCATAATGGTTATACATATGGTGGTTTCTCAAAATAGGGGACCCCTACAAATGGTCGGTTTATTGCTATTAATGGATGATTCAGGGGTACCCCTATTGTGAGAAACACCCATATGGCAGTATCTGGTACTCACGCGTGGAAATGATCAATTATATACTACTAGTCGTAATAGGAGAACCACTAGAAGTAATCACTAGTAGCAATTTGTGGATTACCTGCATTCAAGAATTGTAAATCCACGTGTATCCACGTTCAAATCCTAGAAATGATAAATTGCTAATTACTAGTGGTTCTCCTGGCTTTACAAAGGTTTCTTCACAGCTGGAGGTACCCCCAGCAATTCTTTATCATTTATAACGCGTATTAAACCAACCAGTTTGGGGGGTACCCCCAGCTACTAAGAAACACCATATGGCACTGGGTCAGTTCACCCTTAGTCCCCCTGGTTCCCGTATCATTGTTTGACCAATGAAATTGTTGGTGAACTTCTCGCTTATGATTGGTTAGTGAACTGCTTGACCCAGCTCGCCAGCGGCTCCCCACCCCGCGCTCGCATCCGCGGCGCCGTTGCCCAGATCTTCGTCCTCCAACTCGGGGCGTTTCTCCAGGACGCCTTGAAGCCCCGTGCCTTGCCACTTGGGGAACCTGGCGCCCCGGGACGGCACCACGGCGGCGTTTCGGGCATGGCACCAGGGTGTGGTGAAGGTTGGTTGGGATGGTGGATGATGGTGGTTGATTGATGGTTAATGATGTTGGTTGATGATGGTTGATAGTGGTTGATGGTGGTTGATGGTGGCTGATGGTGGTTGATGGTTGGTTTGGCTCAGGTCGGCTAAGGTTGATGGTTGCAGTAGTAGCCATGAATATCCAACAGTTACAGGAGGATATAGCCAAGAATGATAGGCTTAAACCAATGTTAGTTGGGGTCGTTGGTTTAGCTGTAGTGGCAGCTCACTGCCTGGTTCGAAACACTTTGCCTTGCCGGTCACTAATGGATAAATGCTGTTCAATCACTGCTTAATCAGTGCCCAATGATGGTTCATACATATATACCATGAAGTATGATTATTGTTTTACAAACAAACAGCAGGAGATTTGAATAGTTTGGGTCACCACTAAACCTGGCTTCGTTCTGGACAAGCAAGCCAGTGAACATGTGTAAGCCACTCACTTAGCTGTGGACTGGAAACGTCTGTAAAGACTACTCGACGGTTAATCAAAATGTTAGTACAAAAACTCGAGCATACATATGTGTAAGGTTATAATGTCTATATATATATATACCATACTTATATATGATGTGTATACATAATATACATATATATATATCTGTATGATATATGATATATCATTATGTATGATCTAAAGATAAAAATATATATGATATAATAAATATATATGAATATATTACACATACATACTGTGTATTGTTTATGTTTTCCCTAAGGTGCGCATGGTGCCGGACCCAACAAATCGTGGAAGTTGGATGGGGCCGGCCACCGTTGACCGCGCCTCTCTTTCCAGTGTCGCAGCCCAGTGCCTTCGGGCCAATTCGCATCCTGGGCAAGTTGGTGTGGCAACGCAGCATGCAGCAGTGATGATCCTTGGGGGTTTCATGGTTCATTCATGGGTTGATAAGTTGAACAAGGTTCATTTCATGGTTCATTCATGGGTTCATTCATGTTCATTTCATGGGTTAACAAATTTTGGATAAAGTGAAGAACAAGTTCGACGGGAGTATAGTGACAACATTGATGGGTTCAATTGCGGACGATGATACTGACCAAAACTTGGTGAATGGCTAAATAAATGGGGGATACTGACCAACAACAGGGTCTGCTGGTTAGTGATTGAATAAACAGTGACGGTGTCTGACGGTAGCAGTGATGATGATGATGATGATGATGATGATGATGATGATGATGATGATGATGTGGTGGTGGCCAGTGATCTACCAACTCGCTGGCAGCTCCATGGCTGGAATCCATGCTGGGCAAATGAAACTCAACTCGCCAAGGCCCATGTTGGCATACAGCCTCCAAGGCCAAAACACCAACTGTAGAAGCATCTGCATCATGAAACGTGAGATGATTATCTGGTTGGAAAATATGCTAGTCAACCAACCTTTTACCTTTTACCTTTGGCGGAGGTCCGGCTACCGACAAGACAAACGCTGGTGAGCAGCAGGCCCTTTGGGCCATCGTGGATTAGTCAACCAACCAGTTGTTAACAATGACTAGGAAAAATAAAAAATGTTTGAAACCACCAGCCAGCTATAGTTGCGTGGAACTATACCCCTGGCTCGCTCCCGGCCGCGTTCACGGACGACTGGGAACTTGTTTGACTTGGGATGGAAAGATACACATGAGAAAAACATAGCTAGATCATACACCAGTTTAATTATGAAGATTGTTTATATCCATAGCTGTTGGTCATGAGATATCCATGTTTGTTTATCTAGATCATGCATATATCATAAAACATAGCCAGATTGTCTGCTTGTGTTGGTCATATCCAGCTGTTGGTCCCTGTTGGCTACCACCAGGGTCACCATGATCGTCATCATCTTGGTCAGTAGTCCCTGTGGCTGGAAAACAACCAACCGTTGCGACGTTGTTCAAACTGGCCCATGCTGCTACAAATCAACCAATCACCAGGGTGTCAACTGAGCAACTGCCATGGCATGATTTTTCCGCCGGTTTCCTGGTAGAGATTTCTCTGGTAAGGTATGGTGGTCTCTAAAAGTTGGAAACTCCAAAAAAGGTTGGTTTCATACATGTTATTCTTACAAATGACCGCGATGATTGGATTATGATACTAATTCTGCATGACCGCTCTGAAAATGGTTAGTTAATATGATACTGAGAGTGATTACAATTGGATGATTTGGGGGTGCCTCCATTTGAAGAAACCACCATATCCTGAATTTCCGGGCAAGTGAGTATCTACCAGTGATCATGGAAGGCCGAAGCACTGTCAATCCAGCTGCGAGTAGAGAGGCCACTGGCTAGCTATCATAGCTAATCCCTCAGTGGGTTTTGTGCTAACGCCTATGAGTGTGTTGATGGATACGTGTCTGCGTTATGAATAGTGATAAGCCAAGCCAATTGATTCAATGCACATATTTTGAACATCTTGTTTTCTTCCAGCCTAGAGGTCAACAAAGAACTTACAGATATGGCTATGGGTCAAGCAGCAATGATGGGGGATAATAACCTACGAAACTATAAGGAAAATAATGGTTAATGATGGGGGAACCAGGGGTACGGGATTTTGACCCACAGCCATATCAACGAATAATGTAAACAAATGGCTTTTCAACCAGCAATGATAGCTCATCTAGCTGAACAGGGGCACTTTTGAAGCGAGCTAGAATTTCCATCAAGTGGTGGTTTCTCAGAATAGGGGTATTCCCAAATCATCCTTTATTCTAATCATGGTAATAAACCAACCATTTTTGGGGGGGTCACCCATGACTTGAGAAACCCCCACATGGTTGGTACATCCCCGACAATTATTGGTTATTATCCATCATAAATCCTTACAGTTCCCCCAACAAATCCACCAGCTAAACCCTAGAGATCCACGGCCGTTGCACCCGTTGCGCTTCCCAGGAGGATCACCAGCGCAAGCAGCGCAGCTGCAGCTCACAGCCAAGCCGCTGATGGAGTGCCAAATAAACGGAAGATCCTTGGGGCGCATGGAACGGATCACTCGATGGTCACATGCTGCCCCTTTGGTGGTTTCTTGGAATAGGGGACCCAAAAAATGGCTGGTTTATTACTATAAATGACTACTAATGGATGATTGGGGGGTCCCCCTATTTTGAGAAACAACCATTTCTCAGGTTTGCGACCTAGCCAGTTGGGGAACCCCCAAAATTATGGTTGGTGTATACCCATAAATGGATATAAATGGTTGATATTGGATGACTGGGGGGGTATTCCTTGTTTGAGAAACACCTCCATTTCTGGCGCAAATCAGAGGTGCTGTTGAATGGCTGTGTCAAAGAATTAGTGGTGAATAAGGGTGTTGTGATTTTTTGTAAACGGAAGTATTGATAAGCAATATGATGAATGAATGAATGAATGAATGAATGAATGAATGAATGAATGAATGAATGAATGAATGAATGAATGAATGAATGAATGAATGAATGAATAAATGAATGAATGAATGAATGAATGAATGAATGAATGAATGAATGAATGAACGAACCAACGAACGAACGAAGGAAGGAATGAATGAATGAATGAACGAACGAACGAACGAACGAACGAACGAATGAATGAACGAATGAATAAATGAATGACTGAGTGAGTGAGTGAACGAATGAATGAATGAACGAATGAATGAATGAATGAATGAACGAATGACTGAGTGAGTGAGTGAGTGAATGAAATAATGAACGAACGAATGAATGAATGAATGAAAATGATGAAAATAATGATCATTAATGGCTTATTGTGCACATAGAAAGTTCACCGTGGTGCTATCAACTTTATCAACAGTTTTGCTGAGTGAACTCTCTTAAGGTGACAGTCAGAATGGTGCACGGACCTGGTTCACCACATGGAACTTTCGTGGGACTGAACAAGCAGGTAGTGCCGGTGATGGTTCACCAGCTGGTTGACCATTGATTGTGTTTGGTGATTGATAGTTGTCATCTCCTCGTGCCAGCTATGAAGTAGCTTCATTGTTCACTCATCATATCTAAATTCAGTTTCTAGATAGTCAATCTCAAACGATGCTTGTGCAGAACAGGTATCTCTGGCGTTGCAATCGAAGCACTTTAATTCTCTCATGGGCATCGCTTCTGTGGCAGCGTTGCAACGCTCATGGGAGCACTTTTTGTACAGCTATACCAGTGCCAAGTGCCATGAAATTCACCGCCATTATTGCCAAGATATCCCTTTGGGAGGCATAGCAGTGGTTACAACCCGTGGTTACTCAGTGGCCAATTAGCTGGTTGATAGCCGTTATGGTAAAGTAATGGCCTCCCAATTTCGGCTGGTTGATTTCCCCCTTGTTTCCCCATCCTCTGACCAGCCAGGCACCGTGGCCACGGTGGCCAACTCACCACGCATGGACCAAGAGACTTAAAGAGAGTATCAACTTCGGAGTCCCCTGCGGCCAACTGAACTGACACAGGAGGGTCAACGGTTGGGTTTGGCCGTTGGTGCAGCATTTGTGACTTCATTGATGGCTAAATTTGTGGTTGATTGCTGCCGAATTGATGGTCAATAGTTTATGTTTGCGAATTGCGGGACAATTGATTGTTAACAGTAGCTAGGTAGCCAAAAACTGTTCAACAGTAATCAATTAACAGATTCTTAACTGATTATTGATTGCAGTTGCTGCTCAACAATCACGAAACTTTTAAACTGGAGCAATTGCAACAGCAGCTAGGTTAAGGACTGTGTGACTCCAACATGCTACAATCAACAACCATAGAGATAATCATGATGAATCATGATGGGAGGCATTTGATTGTTTATTGAGATAGAGGTACCCCAAAATCATCCAAAATGAACAATTTTGAGTAGAAATCACCATCCATTTTGGCGGGTCCCTCATTTTGAGAAATTTTACTTCGCCCTGACAGCCGCAAGCTCACCTGGTCAGTTGTGCAAGTCTCCCGCTACTGAGCGGCAGTGCCTAGCCAGCCGTACATCATTGGCTATAAGCTCCACAAGCTCACAATCCTATCCATCCAACCAACCAACACAACACAACACAAACCAACAAAACACAGCACAACAAACACAAACCAACCAACCAACAAACAAACCAACCAACAAACAAACAAACCAGCCAACCAACCCAAGTTTATCACAGATACCAACCACCCAACCCACCCCATCCAACCCCAACCCAGGTCCCCCCCAACGGTGCCTGGAAACAAGGGCCGCGTCAAAGCCATCTCCGCCACGACGCAGCCAGCGGACCAGCAGTCCACCTGGCTGACCATGGATGGTGCGGGGTTAAGCATGGGCCAACCATGGCTAGAGATGGTGAATGATAGTGATGCCTAATAAGACTCAGTGATGAATGATGTTGGTGATGGTAGTGATGGTCAATGATAAGATCTTTTAATAATTCCGATTAGCGAGGATTAGTGATAATGATTGGTGAATGAGAGTGATGCTGAATGATAAGAATGACTAATAATTCTGATTAGCGATGATTAGTGATAATGATTGGTGATGCTTGAGATAGGAAGCTTAGTGATAGTTGTGGCTAATAAGACTTAGTGGTGGTGAATGTTGGTAAATCAGGATGAGGCAATGATTAGTTAATCATAAGAATGGTTGATGATATGATAGCGACGTTTAATAAGGATGGGAAGGTTGGTGATATGATAGGAGGGGTGGTGATAAGTGATTGGTGATGATTAGCCAATGATAACTTGTTGGTTTACCATGGTTAGTGCTACGTAGTCATGGCTTGTGATGGTTCACGATCATTTGCGATGTCTGATGGCTGCTGCAGAATGATTGGTGACGCTGAGCAATAAACGATGGTGAGCGATGGCTTCTGATGACGATGGTAAGTGGCGGTTGGAGACCCTGATGGTGAGCTTAGCCTTCCTGATTGTGAACGGCTGTAGTGGTGGTCAAGGTTGGCTTTTCAAAGGGTGGTTTCTCAAGCCATAAGGGACCCCCAAAATGGATAATTTCTTAGGATCAATGGTTTGTATTGGACCATAAAGTGATCAAAGTAACCACAAGGCGGTAATCAAGGTTTATCACAATGCTTAGGATGACTGGTTGTTTTATCACCAAGTGTTGATGATTGGAGGTGAACCAAAGGCTGGTAAACTGCAGGATGAGCAAGGAATAATGCCTGATACTTTGTGGCGAAAATAGAATGGTTCAAACCCGTCAACAATGGTTCACGGGCAATGATGGTGACTACTAATAACGGCGATTACAAATGATACATGCCAATTAAAGCGTTAGTGATTGTACTTCTTTAAACTGATGTTTGCTCCAGATTCCAATAATTCAGAACTGATGATCATTAGTGATAATAAGCTGGTTGGTGGTTTCAACCCCTATGAAAAATATTAGTCAACCAACTTTTTGTTAATAATCACTAGGGAAAACAAAACATGTTTGAAACCACCAACCAGTAAAGGTCGTTGATGTTCAATGCTGGGTGTGAGTGTTAGTAGTTGATTGACACATCCAATACATAATGGTCCATGTGCAAGCAACTCGAACTCTCAAATCTAAAGGAAAAATATCAGCTATCTGTACTGATACTGGCGGCCGTAAATCATGATGGATCTTCCATGATCAATATCAGGAGAAATCTATCAAAGATCAATACAAATATTACAAGCTGATTGACAATGCCCACAACACCGTGGTCAAAACAACAAGAACAACGACAACAGCGACAATATCAGCGACAAAAACACCAACTACAATGTTCATCTGGTTGGCTAACACTGGAGTGTGCGGGGTCATGATAAGGAAGCACATTCCATGATAAACATTAATTTATCATCGAGAATGATTCTAGAGGCATTTACATAGGCCCCTGCAATGGGCCCCTAATCCACCATCCTTATATAACCTCTATATTTATATAACATAGATATAATCCTGATCATTGATCATCGAGCAGACTGGCTGGCTGCGTGGGATTCCCAGATCTGCATCAGCGTCGACATGGGAACCACCAGAGCGCTGGTGCTACAGCAGTTGGTCAGTGGCTCTTCCCAGCCGGCGAAGTCCCGGCGGAAGATGTTTTGGTAGCAAAATCTGGGACCCAGATGTGTATATATATATATATATGGTAGTAATCTACAGTTACCCTATGGATAATGAATAATGACTTGTACATGATGGATTAAACCGTAGGTCATTACAATTCAGAATTACGATCGATCAAAATTGGATGGTTCATGATGCTTCCCTTTCAAGAGTGGCTCGAAAGGTCTCTCTTCCATCACCCGGTTTTGATCTGTACCCATGTCATTGGTAAACAAGCAGCCTCAAGCAGCTTGACCCTCCCACTAAGCAAACCAGTTACAACCCTGGCAACAAGTGGGCTGACCGAACTGTTTACAGTTACGCCAGCGAGAACCAAATAGAACCAGTTAACCAATCATATGCATTAAACTCATAGCCACCCAACAGTTGTAAACTAAGTCAATTTATATCTGCCACAAAAAAATCCACAAAACTGGTACCCGACTCAACGAACTCTCCTAAGTTAACAGTTTTAACAATCCTAAGGTACCAATGAACTACAACCATCCTAAGACACCAACCCCCTGGTACCCTAAGCTAACGATCCCTGGAGGGTTCCGACAACGCCGTTGCTCGGCCTCATAGGCATAGGTCTGGGTACCCAGCAGCATCTCGGGCGCCCTGCAGCGGCGTCCCGTGGAGGAAATCCGAGGCTTTGAGCGCGGGATTCCAATGGACCGTCCCTAATGATTGTGGTTATCAATGGTTTTAACGATTATGGTTATAAGTTATAATGGTTCTTATTATTGTTTTAACGATTCATGATTATTTGAACACTCATGGTTTTAATGATTATCTGGTTATTGTGGTACCGTTCCTGTGGAACAGTTGTGGTTTAACCTCGGTTAATGATTGTAAATTGTTCCTATGGAACACTCATGGTTTCAATGATTGTCTGGTTGGTGGTTCAATTTTCAGTGATTCAATCACTACTGCTTGGTGGTTGAACCACCCCTATGAAAAATATTAGTCAACCAACCAATTGTTAATGATTACTAGGGAAAATAAAACATGTTTTAAACCACCAACCAGTTTTAATGATTATGGTTATTGTGATTGCTATGATTATTGGAATAGTTGTGGGCACTATCATTCCAGTCGGTTCAATTGTGGTTGAAGAAAGGGATTCCCATGAGCCGTTCTTAGTGAAACCCATTCCAACTAACAGTTGGAACTATAGCAATAATTCGGATTTAGTTTGCTTATGTTCTATTTAGTTGCTTTGCTTCGTTGTGATTTACTTCTGGTTTTCAGCAGAAACGGCTTGTGACAAAAAAATCATCATAAGCCCCAGCAATACCTCCGTAGTGAGCTCGCGAGCCCCAGCCTTATTGGCCTGTCAATGGTTCCGTTCAAAAACATTGGCTGTCGGATATGAAGCGTCACAAGCTCCAACAGTAACCCCCATTACCAATCATAGACTATCATGGCTCATATTCACCTTTCACCGACATCAACCATCGTTAGCCAGCATCAACAAGCATTTACTAGAGTTTAATACGAGAAAATATCAACCAACATTGAGCAACGCAACCGGCACAGCAAGCATTCCGCATCATTGAATATCATGAACCAACAGTAATCAGCATAAAACCATCATTATTCAGGAAAAAACCCATCATTGACCAACACTGACCAACATGAACCAATAGTCAATCAACATACAACAATGGTTAACGAACACCAACCAATGATTGACCAACTCTAACCAGTGGTTAAGCAACATGAAACCATGATTAACCAGGATAAAAACCATCATTAACCATCATGAGCCAACATTAACAATCATTAGCCATCACTAACCAACATTGACCAACATCTACAATCATTAGCCATCACTAACCAACATTGACCATCAGGAACCAACGTCTCTCAACCAACATCCACGTGCACCCAGCTCGTCGACCAGCTCGTCGACCACGTTTCGGCCTGTACCACAGGGTCACCACCTCCAAAGTGTAATTGCCTTGGCACGGGCTGCGCGTGCTAAGCATGGGGGGATGATAGGCAAGGATTGAGGTCAACTGCATAGGAATTTGTAAATTGTATAGTTATACATGGTGGATAATTCATAATGATGAATAATGATGATAATCAATGTGTAAACTATATATGGTGGAATATGGTGGATGATAATGATGAATATTGATGATAATAATGGTTAATAATGATTGCATTAAATGGTTAATAATTGTTAATGATGGTTGATAATAGTTACTATAGTAGGGGATAATTATAACCAAAACTTGGTTTCTCATGGCATCTTATATGATGGTTGATCAACAAATGGTGCCACGCCATGGTGATTGGTTCAAAGTAGAATGTACTAAGACATAGTGATTTACGAACTAGTTTTTCAATGGGTGATGAATAAACACATGTTTTTTCTTGATGTGAACAACAAGAGTAATGAATTGGCGAAACTTACGAAACACCCATGGCAAACAACAATCAGGGGACTAGGAGAAACCGTGGGTTACAGGCAATTGGTGTTGATATTAGTGGATGGCTCATCGATAGGTGACTGATGCTGAACTAACAGTAAAAAATGGTTTATGGTTGGTAAAGTGTTACAAACAAAAAATACTGGACCAGCTGCTTACCAGGGATTATGACATCCTTGCATCCTATGTGCATCCTCACTGATTGCCACCCCTGAAAAAAGCGGAAAGAACTGGTAGTTTCTTAAAATAGGGAACCCCTCAAATCATTCAATAATAACCATTTATATTGATAGACCAATCTTTTTCGTGCGGTCCCTATTTCAAGAAACCCCCAACTAGGGAATGGTTCACCTCGATCGAAAATCCACAATGACTACTACCATGGTGAAGCATTTGCACTGCACATCCAAGTTGTTGCCTGGTGAACCAGTTGCAATAAAAAATGGCGCTCCAGTTGGCCGTGGTGGTACCTACGAGTATCATGCAGCTGTTCATTGGACGAACCCATGTCCGACAGTTGCTGACCATGGGGTATTGGTGGCTTGTCCTATGGTGGATTTTAGGTTTTATCATGTTTCATCAACAGGCAAGTTTGATGACCTTGAACGGCAGGGAACTAAGTTGAAGGATATGGGGTTTCTCAAGATTGGGACCCCAAAAATGGATGGTGTGTTGCTATTAGTGATGTATATTGGGGGCACGCGCATGTTGAGAAACACCCATATTTGGATTTGGAAACATGTCAGAAACATGGTCAAAACGTGGTCTCATCGGGCCCTGGTCATCCAAAGACCACCGGGAATGGCCCTGGATTGATCTAAGACTTTGATATGGAGAACTACCAGGACCAACATGGATAGGCTATGCCTTCGCACACATGGTCCCACACATCCGTGATCATCGCCTGAAGTTCCCAGGCCAAGTGTTACATCCACTTCCAACAAGAGTTGGCCGCAGCCCTGTGGCTGCCAGGAGCCAGCCAGACATTGCCAACTAATCAGCGAGAAATCAGAAAATCTGGAACCCCCCGAATTCCCAAGACAATTTCAAGATCATCATGAGGTTTTCCGTGTGAAATCGGTTTGATCTTGGTGTTTCCTGCCATGGAAGAAGCACCACAACATGCCACAGCGCTCACATGGCTCACTTGTCAGATTCCACCATAGCGACCTGCTGTTCGGCCTGCTTGACTCCTCATTTTTCCGCACACGGGGTCCATGCGTAGTCCACGAAGGAGCCAGCTCCGTCAGCTCAGTGCCCTAAATGGCGATTCTCCACATGTTGGGTTGACGCAGGACACCTTGAAATGGTTGGCTTGACGAGTAGTGCCAAGAGGTACTAAGTTGTCAACCCTTGTAGTGCTAGTATCTACTTGTTGCTTTGTCCTTGGCTGGTTCGTGCGGGTTCCCAGAAATGACTATATTCTAAGAGGATTATAGAAAAGAAATCAGATAATTAATAGGGATTCTAAGATCGAGGGATTCTGTTGGGCGTAGACTTAGCAAAGGAGATTCTAGGAAAGATTTGAAAGTATAGTAAACGATGAAAGGGCCTGATGAGGTTACACTCTATTACAAAGTCACAATCTATTAGAGTTGCGCAACAGCGCTGGGAATATCTAAACAAACATTGATTCGTCAATGTGGATTTCCATAGATAATGAATGTCCTGCAAACTTGTCTACATTGCTTGATATCAGAATTGATCAACAGTGTTTCTGAACAACGATCATCCTCCTGGTCACCCGTTCAGTAATCATCCACCCACGGTGACCGTGTCCCTGATGCTCCCCTCAGGTTCCAGGCGGTTGGGTACAGCCATCATGCGTGCCAAACCGAAATCTGCGATCCTCGGAGCAAACGTGGTTACTCCGCAGGACATGGTTCACTTCTGTGAGTTCACTGATGGGTAAACTACGAACCGTGTACATCAGGGGTATCAAACATGAGTGCAGCAACCACCCATACCCGAAGGCAGTCTATGTGGTAATGGTTTTGTTGAATATTTTGATGCTTCAATCAATGCCAAGCTGATCAAAGTACATCTGTGGTGAGCTACAGTGAGGTAGTCGGAAAAAAAGCACAAAGTCTTTTGTTCAGTGATTTGCGGTGAAACCAAAACTTTTCCTTGGCTGATCGGTGGACATTGCTGCCCTATCCTGAAAAAATGCAAATGTCACTTGAACATAAGCCAGATATGAGTCAACCACCAACCGGTTAACCGTTGCTATCCAGCTTGTTGACATGTGTTCACCATCAATCAACCATCAAATCTGCAAGATGAACCATATCAGTACCAATTACATTCTTGATTATGGTTGCTCCTGCTGATGAAACAACCTTAAGCCATTAGTTGGTGAATATTCCCCTATTGGTGTTCTTACGCAACGATTATTTACCATAACCAATCTCAACCACATATTTAAACAATATATCTAAACATATGTTTAAAAGATATGTTCTCTCGTGAAGATGGTTTATTTACCAGTCTCAACCACTATTCAACCAGAGGAGCCAGCCATTTCTCTCACGAAAACCTCTCAGATTTGCCGGCGAGGAGCTTCAAGGAGCCGTCGTGCGTCAGCAAGATATTCTGCGGCTTCCTTGGCGGTTGATGACTGGGATGGCTACCATAACCCAGTCTACAACTGACGTCATTACGAGGTGGGCCCCCTAGTTATAACTTGGTTAATGAGGCCATTTAACTATATTATATCTACCATAAGTGGCAGTTCCCCTAGTTGTAACCCAACTTATAGCTTGTTAGGGGCCCACCTTGTAGGTTTGGCCATTGTTCATCAACCATCATCAGCAACACCACCACCTCCACCACCAGCAACACCGCAGGTTTTGTATTTCGACATGGCTACTCATCCAACATCAACTGCCAACGATTCAGAAATGATGGTTCGCTAATCTCAAGAGCAACCACCCAAAAAATCATTACAAGCATCGATGAATCAGAACTGTGTGTTTAAATCCTCGATAATTAATGGGCTTTCAATGAAATATTACTACTAAGCAGGAATTGGAAATCACTATATAATAGTAACACACATTTCAAAAAAAACATACATGCATACATCCCTGTAACAAAAATATATGTATACAAAAAAAGTAATTAAGCATATTACACCAAGACAAAACAAATATAGTGGCAGAGTCACGATTAATGAAGTCTAGCAGTGGTTAAGCATTTGTAAAAACTATTCCCTCCTTTGATTTATCATAAGGGATGGCCCATCGAACCGGTTCATACTTATGTGGTCTTTCCACCTCGCAGCTGGTTGGTTTCCCAATCTTCAATGGATCATTCTGGGCTCGAGGATACCGGGTCACCAAAGATCTGAACCGCCTGGGGCCTCGGGTCACTTCATAATCTTCTTCTCCACCCACTGCTTGATCATCCACAGCAGCATCATCCCCACCATGGTACATAGTCACACTTTCATCGTCCAAATCTTCGACAACGATTGGTTCCACAGGCTTGGCTTTGGAGGGCATTTTCTTTGATGTAGGTTTCAAGAACTTCTTGATTTCACCCTCACCCCAGCCCTCAGCCTCTTTTAATTCTCTTCCCAGGGGATCGTTCAAAAGTGGGCTTTCCACTTGGTGCTTCATAGTGGATTGAAACAAAGCTGGTGTCCAAGCCCTTCCTTGTTCCTGGGGAAGCCCTTCCTAGACGTCTCAAAAACCCAATGGCCTTGCACGTTCTACAGGAACAACTTGACGTCGGTTTTCATTTCTGCTCCACACATAGGAATGAATCAATCAAACAATAGCAGTCATTGAGAAGGAACTTCAGGTGGTAGCACCTATACCGCTCCGTGCCTTTCAAAGATGCCCGACCAGCTGGACGACCAAGCAAATCTAGACTAAGCAAACGAAACATGAAGTCTTCCATTGCGCTTTCCAAAGCTTCCAAGCCTTGGCACACCTCCGGTCAAGCAACTCTGGCATGCAGCATGCCATCTGTGATCCATGATTCATGATGGCATTGTCTACCATCACTGTCGATCACGAGGCAGCATGAATCATCATCATCATCATCGTCGTCGTCGTCGTCGTCGTCATCATCATCATCATCATCAACCATCTGGGTGTGTGCCGAAATTGGGTAACCAATAGCCTACCGAAAAATGCTCTTTTTACTAGGAAACCAAGTCTGCCAATTCCAAGGCATTTCATTCGGTACAGACCACAATGTTGGTGGCACTATGTGACACTGGTTGTCGTTCTGGGCCCTATGCTAAATGCACAACAGGCTTGAGCTTGGCAACCCTCTCTGAGACTGGTGACTGTTTGGATTCTGATGGGTGATGACTGATGACCATAGCTGCAGGGGCAACAAACTGAGTCAGTACAGGCACCTACCGCAGCTCACTTCACTGCTGGGTAACCTGTCATCCTACATAGAACCTTGTTTTTATTAGCGAATCCGAACCAACTTCTAACCTGGGGCACTCGACCCCCCCCTAGAAGGCAAGGTGCAAATCGCGATGGACCATGCTCCTGTGGCGCAACACACACACAAAAAATGATGAGGTGCTACCAGCCAAGTGGGGACATCACTGATGTGTATGTCTAGATTTGCTCAGCCGCGCGGTTCACCTGCATGAATTTTCTTCATTCAAATTTGCCGATATCCAAACTGCAGATGTTGCAACTCAGGGCTAGCATCCAATTCTGTCGAAAACACTGCATCCAATTCTGTCGAAAACACTGGGGCTCTGTGCAGCCGACAAGGCCGGCCCCTGGCAGCTATAAGTTGAGGCCCTGTGCACCCCTATACATAGTCGATCATAGTAGGCAACCACCCCAGCCAAGTTACGTGAGGACACCAACAGCCATAGCTGGTCCAATGGTGGTGCCCTTCATCCTACGACAAAATGAAAAAGTAAGTGGATGTTGACCCAACCAATCTTTGCTTCTGACCTGCAGCCCCCATGTGTAGGCAGGTCATCAACATGGATTCAATTGGTCCCCGGGATGGTCTTAGTAGAGCGCTAGCTGTTGAGAAAGTGAATGATTGAACATTGAACAATGGGTGACAACCCGTTATCTAATCTAGTATTGTTAGTCTGGTTGTCATTGACAATCTAGTCAAATAGTTATTGTTAGTCATTGTCAATTGATCATTGCTCCTAAATGACTAAATGGAGAAAAAACGTCCAAGGTGTTTGATCGTGTGGTTGATGGTCGTTGCCCTGCCTAAACGTCCCTGAGTCATGTCATGCAAAGTGTAGCCCTATACTTTTGTTACCATTGTAGTAGGTAACCAACCCAAAAGAACAACAATGGTAGAAACCAGCTGGTTACCTACTATAATGGTAACTGGAAGCATAGGTGTAGGTGATACAAGTACTGCACTGACAGACTGAATTTGCCAGTTGCTGATGCCATTTGGGTGTACTTTTTAACAAATTAGGCCCACGATGACTTTCGTAGAGAACCAGTGCTGGGAATTTATGATCAATGTGGCTGTTTCTCAAACTAGGGGTACCCCCAAATCATCTATTGATAGCCATTTATAATTTATAATATTTAACCAACCATTTCGGGGGTTCCCTAACCCAAGACACCACCATGTACTCCGACAGCTACAGCGGTCAACTTGCCACGGCGCTTCACGACTCGCGCTCTCCTTGCATGGCAGGCGTAGAGACCGTCCAGCAAATTCGCTGAGTAACGCCGCAAGGCCCTGCGCTGCAGCGCAGTGGCTGGACAGGTGGATCAACGAGGGTTGAACGCTAGGGGATGGTAGGGGTGGGGGTGTATGTTGGTTCATGATGTTAATATAATATGCTAATATGTTAATGATGGTTGATCACTGGCTAAGAAGGCGGAACTCTGGTCAATTTTGCTGGTTACTAAACTCAATGCACGATTTAATGATGGTTAATGATTGTCAATGATGCATATTTTCGGTGTATGTCTATGTCTGTAAATGCCTGCCGTACTAGAATATTCAAAGCCACAGATATCATGGCTATGGGTCAATATCAACTATCACCACGTCGCACTAACCATCACAAGCGATGCACATTCATGGGTAAAGCGAGTCATGGGAAGTACATGTACAGTAAAAAACGCCAGTGCGCTCCAATGATCGACGCAGTGTGGTGTGCACCATGGTACAAGTAGGACGAACAGACAGCGTGTTCCCATCATCAGGAAGACTCTGACGCAAACTCTCCTCCTGCTCTTCCAATACCGAAACGGGTTTCCCGGGCTGGAAAACGACGGAGGCATGTCTGAATGAGCATATGAGCTGAGGAAAGAGCGGCTTTCCACGTTGACGTAAACTCGCAAGACCCCACATGTCCCGTGGAAAATGTCGAATAAAGCGCTGCCATGACAAGCGAGAGGGCAGTTCGAAACGCTTCACGAATGGTCTTTGCATCATGATTTGGCTGACCAATCAAAGCATTCGGCGAGGTGATGAACTCACCCTCCGCAATACGGCACAGAAGAGCGCCACAGATAGCATGCTGTGAGATGCTGTGAGTGATGGCTGCTGTCGGACTACCGCTTTTAGAGCCTGCGATATTGCCAACACTGGTATATACTTGTTGGTTACTATCCCTTATTGTTAGTCACTATCAGCCATTATTGTTGACTTTTGCTGGTCAAAATGCCCACAAGTAAGGGTTTGGCTGACCACTGCGAATCAACATCGACAATGGTTCTCACATTACGAACCCATTGATTATGGTCGTGTAGGAACGGGACCGCTGATCAGTTGATTCAGGAATCGCAATGATATTTGGATGATCATCCAACTTGGTACCCTCCGGTAAACTAACCTGGCAATGGATTTTACCATATTTTCTAGTGAAACCCTGGGAAACCACCAATAAATGATGGATTTTCCATTGCTATGTTAGTTTACCAGAGTGTAAATTGCTAGTTACCATGGTCAATTACTAGCATAATTGGGATATATTATCTACAGATTGGCTTGCAACCATGGTTACTAACCAGTCACCAACTGGGATGATCATCTAAGGCTGATGACGCTGACCATATATGCTGGATAGATACCATGTCAACCCCTGTTCACCAGCTCCTTAGCCATGATTCACCATCAGTAACCACAGTTGAATCATCTTTTAATCATTCGCGTTTGCCAATAACCATTGAAGCATCACAACTCAACCAGCAACTAACCATTAGCCAGTAACCTATTGAACTATTAGCTAACCGTTAGCAATCAATAGTGAACCCATCCTTTAACCATTTTTTAGAACCATCAATAAACCAATAATTAACCATCGCTTAACCATTAATTACTGTAGCTAGAACCATCATCTAATCGTTTCTAACCTCATCAACTCGCCCCCATTTGTGGGGCGCCGGTTCATTCGTATCCAGGGACTCCATCGGCATCATCGTGTTCTTCGATTTCAAGTCTTTCAGCAGATCAAAGAGATCGCCTCGGAGGGATCACAACACGGGGGATCAACATCCGAGGCTGGAGACCCAAGGGAATCAACCCCATCAAGTCATGACGTTAACCTCTGGGGAACTAACCTGGAAGTAGAAAACCACCATGTTTTATCTATCAATGATAGACGTTCCACTTGCAGGTTGGTTTACCAAAGTGTCTATCCACTGTAAACTGTCAAATGATGTGGTTAATGAAGCATCAGCTTATTTGCCATGATTCAACACTACTGCAGACTATTCACCAACTGCTTTTTTTCCTACAAATCACTTGGACTGACAGCTCAATTTTGATGTTCTGCTGAAGCGTCAAGTGAGGTATTCTTGAACATAAGTAAACATTTTGCCAGTTTCAACAAAGTTCCAATGGAGTCCACTTTCTGCTTCACCTATCTCAGGAGACCCTTACTGCTACTCGTACTGGCACAGGTTGCAATGGCCGGTGTGGCTCAACTTCATCTTGGTACCGTCATAGCTGCACTTTGTATGTCATAACTACGTTTAGCACGTCAAATGACAAGTATTTTATGACTTCAATTAGTGGTGGTTGAATACTTAAGGATCATGTTTGTAAATGGTTTTAATACTGGATGTGTGCATTTTTGATATTCCCTTTAGACGAGTATAACGCCTGAAGAAGTGTGGATTCTCAGTAAATGGGCAATAATCCAGCGGTTCGAAACTCCAAGTGCCAAATAATTGTATCAAAGCATGCTCAAATACGAGACGCTGGTGCTCCATTCATGGGAACTTCTCAGAATAGGCTGCTTGGCTTTTCATGTTAAGACAATCTTGCAAAGTAGGTTAAACATAGGCCAATAAAACAAAGTCAACAACCAAGGCAAACAACGATGAACATGACAACTTGATAATGACGCCCCAGGCAAGGGTATCTACCAACAACTAGTCAATTACAGATATGGATACAGATTGGCGCTCAGAAAATTACTCATTTGTGGTTTCTGCTGTCCTGCAATTCATGCAACAGACCTGCCAGTCATTTCACAACATTGATACCAACACTTCCAGATTTGTCTTGAGGTAGATCGTGTCAAACTGGCCAAACTCCGAAACAGCCCATGAAGACGGGTTCTTGTGCTGCGACAGCAACCAACAACACATATGGTAGTTTCTCAAAATGGGGTTGCCCTCAATCATCCAGTATTAAGAATTCAAAGAATTAAGCCAGCCATTTTCACACATATACCACCAAGATATGATAGTTTATCAGGTCATAGGGGTACCCCCAGGTATCATGCACTATTAAGCATTTTATAGTATATAACAAGCTATCCATAACTTTGGGGCTTCCCTATTAGAAGAAAAGTCCAGTTTGCTGCTTATTATCCTCTATGATTAACCATTACCAATTGCTATAAGTAATACCCCTCTAAACACCTATCATGGTTAATCAGCATTACACCATGGTGCACCTCATTAGTTGGTTTCATAAACCATTATCAATGCTTGTAAGTTGTGACCCTTATAAATCAACTTATAAGACCCTATAATAAAGCAGTCTATACAAAGACCCTATAAGACCTAGACAAAACATGTTATCAATGCTTATGAATCCTATAAAAGCCCTCTAAAACCCTATAAAATCCCTTTAAACACCCTTTAACAAGCCCATAAAACCTTGTACGAAACCTAGTACCAAGATACATCTGAAACTAGCACCATGTACCACCCAAATGTCACTGCCCGGTGACGCGGCAAATATTCAAAGACCAAACGGAGATCCATGGGACCTGCGCGGCGCAACCACGGCTCAACCGGCGGAACGGCACCAGTCGTTGGGGTGCCAAGTTGGGCAGATTTCACCTTTGGTTTTAAAGGGGATTATAATGGTTAATAGGGGATGACAAGCAACAATAATGGGGGATTATCATGGGACAACAACCACCAGGTATAGGGGATATATACCAACCATTTATGGTGGTTCCTCAAAATGGGGGTACCCAAAAAATGGTGGGTTTATTACTATAAATGACAACAAATGGATGATTGGGGAGGTACCCCTATGACTTGAGAAGCCACCAAATCTGGGTGGTGACGATTTTTTATTGACAAGATCTTATTGACAAATTCAGGTTGTGTGAATTTTGAGGGTGATCATCCATCATCTCATTCAGAAGGGAAGATCTTTGCTTGGTATTCAATTTGATCTTGGAAACCAAACGGATCTTCAATGGGTAGGGTGGTTAGTATATTCAGTACAGTTCTTTTTTAGCGTTGTATTACATGGTGTTGCTTCAATTTTGTGCTACAGACTCTATCTGACTGCAAGACTTCAATAGCGGACAACAACCATTCACAAAAAATAAGTAAAGGTAGATAATCATATAATCAGAATCGTTGCTGGTTGATGGTCATCCTTTACCCTGATATACCATGATCAACCATTATCTAAGCATGATCAACCACAATCAAACCTCAACCTAACCAGCAAAGCTTGACGGGTATTCAGCAGAAGCCACCACAAATGAACAATGATCGTGAATCACCTCTATGATCAACAACAAACCTGAAGATGCCAAGGGCCAAGCTTTCTCTAATCGTAAGCAATTCAATGTTGGGAGAACATGGTAAACCTCCCGTAAACGACTAACTTAACACGAAATGGTGGCACATCATCGTTGTTCATGGAAACACAATGGTCAATATAATTTGATGGTTTCTCAAAATAAGAGTCCACAAAATCATTCTTAACATGAACCTTTCATAGTAATAAACCATCCATTTATTTGGGTTCCCTATGTTGAAAAACCACCAAATGTTTGGTATATCCCCTATACCTGTTGCTTGTTATCCCTTATAAATCACTTCAATCCCATATAAAACCACTGTATGATGGTTCATCCTATGAAGTTCCATATTTTTCACAAACCCTGGTAACTTCAGTGGTACGTTGCATCGCCGCAAACCAACTTGTGACCAAAACATCTGTCAGCCTTCAGCTAACCCAAGGAAACACCAATTTTCCAGCACTCATCACCACATTAATGGTTGACCATTAGTTAACTATCAAATTGACCACTGGTTAATTATCAAATCAACCACTAGTTGATTATAACATAACAAGCAACTAATTTACTAATCGCCATCAATTAACTGTTAGTCAATTATCAAACTAACAATCAGTCAACCAGCGATTGACCAACAATTAAGCAACAATCAACCAACAATGAAGCAACCATTAAGAATCAGTTAACCAACAATCAATCAACTCATGATACCAACCAAGTATCTCCATCATCGCCCCTCCGCCGAACCCTGAGCCGTTGCCCCGCCTACGTCCAGGACATCTAACAATCTCACCACGTTCTCGTGGTGCAAGCTCTTCAGCAAAGATACCTGGCATCGCAGTGTGGCTGTCCTGGCATTGGATGAGGACTTTGCTGCGATTCATTTAAGCGGTTCTCAAGCCAGTGTTGGGACCCCCGAAATGATAAATAATGGATGATTTTGGGGTACCCCTATTCTGAGAAACCATCATTTGGGTCAATAATTGATCAAGTATGGCTCATTACACATCATTTGGGTCAATGGGGACTGATACAGCTTGACCAAAATGGGATAACGGTTGACGATAGCGAATCAGCAAATGGATGCCATGTCCACTGCAAAAGAAAATGGTTACATTGGTGGACTAGTGCAAACCACTTATTCACCCTCACTAAACAATTCATGAGCGAGCAATTCAGAGCATTTCCAACCATTTATCTTCTAGCAGTTACCCAGGTTACTATTCTTTAACCCTCAAGTAGCCATCATTGACCATCAAATAACGTCAATAACCATCATATAAACCATTATCAACCATTATAAACCACAACCACTATTTAGCACTATGAACCACTATTAACCATCATTAACTTCTGACCCCAATAGTATTAACCATTATATTAGCCATTCTTACGCACTTATTGAGCATTATCAACCACTATATTATATTAATCATTATTAACCATTACTATCAACCACTTGAAAGCACTCAAAGATTCGAAGCTCCGAAAATCACCGCCCCTCTACGCGGACCATCCCACGACCCGCACCTCTCGCAGGACGTGCGGCGGCACGCCATCGGCCCAGTTGTCCGCTTCGAAGTGGAGCTTCCTCGGTGCCGCCGTGGGGAGGCCGCCCCGGACATGAGGCGCAGGACCCAAGCTTGGTTAATAGGGCTTATTACGAGGGGTTAATGGGGGTTATATAGTGGTTTGTACTGCCTAGTCATGGTTAATGAGGGTTAATGATGGTTACTAGGGGTTGATAATGGTTAATAGTGCTTCGTAGTGCTAAATAGTGGTGTATAATTATTAATAATGGTTTTAAAATGATGGTCACTAGCCACATGTGCTACTAGGCACCACTTTTAGCTTTGTGATGATGGATGGTTACAATGGTCACCACCAGGAATGTGGGTGATGTATGGTTGATTTGTGAGATGATGGATGATTGTAGTGGATATTTAGCAAGAATGATCATCAAGAATAATGGTTGGTGTTAAGAATGATGGTTGGCTTGGCGAGGGCTGGGATGTATAGCAATACGGGATAAGTTCACCAAGAATGACATGAATGATATGTGGGTATAATTTACCATGATTCATAATTGGTTGGTGATGGTTATAATGGTTAACAATAGGGGATGACGTGGGTGAGTTATGGTCGTGATTTGTGATTGATGGATTGTGTGGGTGATTTTGCGGTACATAGCTGGCTCGAAACTTGCCATTCCAAACAGGAAAACCATCTGGACATGGGCTATCCATGGCTATGACAACCAGTGGTAGGCAGCGTGGGAACTGATTTGAAAAGCGAAAAATACACTACTTTGATCCATGGGTTGGGCATGTCCAGGAGTTCCGCCGACCCAAGTCCTTCAATGAAACTGCTGACATGTGACATGTGGTTTTGAGGAGTAGCGTCTTTCTACGGTGTGAACGGCGTGTATAGTACCCCACTGGCATCAAGAGATGAAAATCACCATCAAGGATTAACCATCAAATGATTCTTGACTGATACCGTAAGATCTTTGAGTGATGATTCAGAGGTGAAAGTCACCATCAAGTGAGACCGTCTGCCAGCAAGCAACATCATTGCGCGAAAACCACTATGAACAAGTATCCACCATCTCTTGCCAATATTAACCACTGTCAAGCATGCAGACCATCATTGACCATAAACCTCGATTTTGTTTCCGAAAACACTAACCGTTCTATTGCCGCTCTAAACCGTCATCAACAAGTTTATAAGCGACCATCAGCACCAATGTCAGCACCATGGTTGTATAAAGATTGCCAAACATTGTCAGCATCATTGCTATCAAACCGTCCCTGACCGAAATCAGCACTATCATTGACGATATGTCAACTTTCAACCATTCTAAAATCATATATTAAGCGTCATTGACCACACTCTCCACCGTTCCTAGAACCACTAGTATCAATTTGCTATCAAAAAACCTCATTCACCACTATTAAGCATTTGTTCACAATAACGACCCATTATCAACCACATTTCTAACATCACTAGACATGAATCATTTTTTTCATGACATGTATCCACCATGATCCACCAGTACTTAGCCCTACCAACATCATCATCATCATCATCATCACCACCATCATCTTCATCATCATCATCAACCATCTGGGTGTGTGCCGAAATTGGGTAACCAATGACCCACCGAAGAATGCTCTTTTTACTAGGAAACGGTAGGTTTTTGGGGTACCACTATTTTGGGGCACATACCCATATGGCTGAGGGGCAAAACCCCATACCCCTGGTTCCCCGATCATTTACCATTGTTTTCCTTGTGATTTGGTTGGTTATAAGTTATGAGTTATGATAAGCCATTATTGGTTGGTTAAAACCTTGACCCATAGCCAGATAGTTGGTATATATCCCCTATAGTTGCTAGTTATCATCCCCTATCATTGACCATTAACCAGCTATTGGTTGGTGAACTGCTTGACTCAGCTCGCCAAATAACCATTGTTGGTGATTATCCCTTATTTGAACCATTATTAACCATTATTAAGCATCATTAACCATTATTAGCAATCATTATTAGCCTTTATTACCATTCTTAACCATTATCAACCATAGTGAACCAACTGGTTGGTGAACTGCTTGACCCGGTCGCTCGCCATTTATCAACCATCTTTCAGCACAACTCCACGGAGATCCAACTCGGCGCCGCCCAAGCACTTGATGGCCACCACTTGTCGCGTGTGCAAATGCTCCGCGCGCGACACCGAACCGTAGACGCCGCGGCCGATTTCCTCTATGACCTGGGGCAGGGGCTCCAACCGTTGAAGGCTGCGGCCTGTCCTGGTATCCGACGGTTGGTTAAAGGTTGAGGGTCAAGTCAATAAGGTTGACCTGGTTGATGAAAGGTTCATGGTTAACAACGGTTCGACGGTTGGTTGAAACAGTTGAAAACCATTCATTAGCCATGAAATTAGTGAACTATTGGTGAACTGTTGGTGGTGAACGGTGTTTAACAGTGACAGATTCAGGGTCAATGAGCTTAACAATCTCAGGGTCAATGATTGGTGATGGTAAAGTCATGGTAGTGATGGTTGAAGGTAAACTCATGGTCAACTGTTGCTGGTTCATGGTCGATCATCAACGATAATGATTGGTGGTTGATGGCTGACTGGTGCTGTCATGGTAGTGATTTGTGGTTGAAGATTGACTCATTAGTGGTGAATGGTTCAGGATGACTTCACACAGTCAAGTGATGGTTTGTGGTTGATCATCAACGGTGCCTAACAGTTCATGAACCGTTAGTTGTTGACGATCAATGGTAGCCAACGACTCATATATCAATATATATACATATGCTATATAATTGGTTGGTGGTTGATGGTGGCTAGTAATGCATGAACGATGATGAATGGTCGATGGATAGTGGTTGATTATTAAGGTTTGAGTTGTGTTCAATTCATGTGTGCTTTATATTGATGGTGCATGTTGGTTGATATTTCATGCATGGTGAATCATTGATGAGTCCGGGATGATGAACTAGGTAGTACTTCACCACCGTCTATATTCATGGCTGATACTGTAAATGAATTGTGGTTCACAATTGATATTCAATGAAATCATAGTCCAGATTCACAAAAAGGATGGTCAACTATGTTAATGATGGATGTGCCGAATTGCTAAGGGGGGTTGATTGTGTCCTTAATTACTGTACCAAGAATTCCAAGAATTGATGAATGGCAACGAACGGCTCCAACATTCCAACTTTCACCCAACACGCATGTCTTCGTTGTCAACTAGAAAAATTGATTTGCAATGCGACAATCGAATACCAAATCAACCAACTACAATCAAGAGCACTTTGGTGCCAAAGTTAAGTGTTTCAGCCCTGAATCTCTCGCTGCTTTACCACACGTACTAAGAAAAAACAGCAGTTAAAAGGGTGAGCATGGGTGAGCAGTTATATGGCTATGGGTAAATATTCACCAACAATAATAGGGGATAAGTTCACCAACAACAGTATAGGGAAAGCAATGGCCAATGATAGGGGAACCAGGGGTACAGGACTTTGAGCCACTGCCATATACCCTCTTGCTTCAGCTCTTCCTGTACAAGTACCCGTTCCAACTTACCAATGTGCCGGCAAATCAACTTACCAAGAGACCAAATAGTCGCGGCAAATGCCCAAAGCCTTTCCTAAGTCAAGGCAGGTGGCAGGGGGCTGCTCACCACTGCGGTTGTCATGTGTAGCGCCTATAGAAGTTGGCCAATCCACAGCTGCCAATAGGACGGGTATGGTGACATGCCAATGTTTTTCCTAAGTAGGGCCATTAGATGGCAACAGCTTCTCTCGTTTGTGGTTTCAACCCCAATGAAAAATATCAGTCAACCAAATAAACATTTGTAAATACCAGGAAGATATGAAAGAAAAAGCTTAAAACCACCAAGCAGTGCTATTCTCACAATAGTGTTCTGGCCACTGCGAGTGCGTGGCCAGTGCGAGTGCGGGGCCATACTTGGGAACACAAGAAAGTGGCCAATAGCGAGCTGGCCCTACCAGCTCGCGTGAGCTCGAATCACTGGAATGGTGCCCATGCTTACCATGACGCTGGTGGAATCCAGTCGCCAACAGGTACGTACATTTGCCAACCAAAGTATAGGTATGTTTAAGCAATAGTTGTTACTAATGTTTGATCAATATGAATAAAGCAAACCCAAAGATTGCCCGTCGTGTCTCCGCCATGCAATGAAGTGGGCTTTTCAACATGGATCTCGCAACGTCAACCACTGGTGGACAAGCGACGAACCCATGACAGGGTCAGAAGCCGTGACAAGAAGCAGAGCGCATCCCCATGAAATGCAGATCTCTTGTTGCCGATTTTCTGGTGCAAGGGGTTCACAGTGGTTAATCATGCTTACTAATGGTTGACTTGTGGTTAATAATAGCCGCCCGTGACCATTGATTATGGCTGTTCAGAACGACCAATTAAATATTATAAATATAAGAATAATGTCTGCCCTCTGGCAATCGAATAGCAATCCCCCCATATCTAGATGGCGTACCAATTGAGAATGACCATTTCCGGCCAGCTATGTTTGTTTACTCGAGGTCATACATTAATGGTCACCCTGCAGTAGCTTTGACCATCATTGCAACGTCGCAGTTCTATGGGTTTATGCAAACATCGTGCGAAAAACCGGCAGTTTCCCTGTGAAGAATGGCTATGATTGGTTGGTTCACGGGTACCACCAGTATGGACAAACCCATGTTACGAATGATTGAAATCATGCGACAACCAGGATTCGTGAGTTTGCCCAGTTTGCGCATTTCTCACCAACAAACCACAACGAACCACACCCTTCTATAAAACGGAGTCCCACAGCTTGCATAGTTCCCTACA
>VSDK01006943.1:331240-402826 GCA_009767595.1 Symbiodinium kawagutii | reverse complement strand
CCCTACACCAACCAACCAATTGATGGACCAAACGACCAAGCAATAATCCGCAACCAAACTGGCCGTCCAACCAAATATTCAACCACTGTTGCTATATCACCATGCTGGTTCGTTGCCGACCATCATGCACCAGCCTTAACCAATCTTCTTGGCTCTTAATTTTGTTAACCTTGCAAAGCCAACTGCCCAACAAACAAACATCAACCAACCTTAAGCAATCTCAACCAACCACATTTAACCACAACTTCACCAAATCTACTAACCAACCTTAACCAACCTTATTCCACCTCAACCAACCTTAGCCCACCTCAACCAACCTGCACCAACCTTGACCAACCAAGCCCAAGCGCAACCACTGCCCTCCAAGGCTCCATCTCTAACCGCCTGCAGCCCTGGATTCCGTGCGATGATGACTTCATCCGCGAACTGCGCGGCGGTACCTCTCGGCGCCGTTGGGCCCCGTTGAGGGGAAGATGTCCGTTGTGGGAAAGTTGATCAACTTAGTTGGTTAGTTACGGGTAATAGTTATAGTGGTTAAGAACCAGTGGCTAAGAATCAACTATCCCATAATAACTAACCATTAGTTCACCGGTGGTTAATTGGCAATAAGATAACTACTTCAATGAAATTAATGACTAATTAGTTAAAACTTAACGGTTGACTAATTAAACTTAATGAATAAGATAACTCCAATGGTTAACTAGTTAAATGACTAGTGAAAATAAACTTAATTAGTTCAATGACTAGAATGGTGAATTAGTGAAATGATTCATGTGATAGCTATTAACGAATAGTTGCTGTTGATCAACTTAATTCGTAGTGACCATAATTGATAACCATAGTTGAGAAAAACAACTGGTATGAACCAGCAACTCATAACCATCAACTAGAGATGTTTGAGACCACCAACCACTGGATATTTGAGAGATTTGTTTTGAGATCTGTTCTAGTAAACAATTTTTGTTTGATGTTTGGGAATGGTTAACCATCAACTAGAGATGTCTGAGAGATTATTCTTCAAATATTGCCAACAACCATTGTTACCCATCAACTAATCAAAGGCCATTATCATGCAATGCACCACAGGTCCGCTCTAAAGAGTGTCGCTCGAAATGGTGTAGGGGAAAAACCCAGATCTAGGGAAAGCTAGCTTAAGCTGACTAAAGCTAAATGCTGTGAGAGATTTTTTGGGGATTGTCCGCAACTGGTGTACCAGATTGTACCAGCCAGAAATGATACTTTCCCCTCACAATGGCTATCATTGGCTGGTTAATGGCTGGGGGACCCTATTGTGATTCATTGATCGTCGGATGATTTGGGGGTCTCCTATTCTGACCATTGATAGAGCCAGTGACAAATCATAGGAAATTGGTGGGTAACCAGTGAAACCAGTGAAAGTAAGACTTGTGGTAGAACCAGTCACAAGTCACAGGTATAGGGTGGTGTCTCAAAATACAGGACCCCCCAAAGTCATCCAATATCAACCATTCTAGCAGCAAACAAACCAATTTTTTGGGCTCCCTAGTTTGAGAAACACCCATATCATATAATGTGGCTGTGGGTCAACCCCATTGTTTTCCCTATTGTTGTTGGTCATTATCCCCCACCAGTTGGTTGGTTGATATTGACCCATTATGGCGGGTGACCAGAAACAAATCCCCGAAATCTGCTGGGGAACCCGTTGCAACAACCACCCGCAATTCATCCAAGGCGCCGCTCTGCGTCACAGCCGTGACCACAATCTCCTGAGGCCAAAGCAACCTCTCAGAAACTTCCAGGGTTAATCATAGTTCATATGGTGGTTTCTTAAAATAGGGAACCCCCAAACATGGTCTGTTTTTATCTACAAATGGCTAATAATGGATGATTTAGGGGTACCCCTATTTTGAGAAACCACCATATTATGGCTATTCACTGGTTGCTATTTACCACTATGGTGGTGCATGATCGGTTTTTTCCAAGGGTCAGTTTGGGTTCATGGTCGTAGGCATGGTTGATGGCTCCGCCTCACTTCCGGCCGCAGCCAGTATGTACCATGACCGTTCCTACAAGGTGGGCCCCCAGCAGTCGTTGGGGTAGTTCACCCTCTATGAATGGTAGTTACCCCTAGTTAAGTTAGTGATAAATGATAAACCAACTTAGTTCAGTGCTTGGGGGCCCACTTTGTACTGTTAAACCCCTACTACTGCTGGTTATTAGCCACTATTAACCACTATTAAGCCCCTACTATTGCTGGTTGGGCGCCCACTTTCTATGAGCGCTTCACGAATTGGCCGTGCACCTGTTGGCAATGATCAACCTGAACCACACGGTCACGGCCACGAGGTTTACGCGGCCTGGTGGCCTATTTGTTCATGGGGCTTGACCATACAAGGGGCATCAAGGAATGGTCATTTATAGGTGATTAACTACTATAGGGGTTATACCATAAGTACTACATTCATATAGTGTAGGGGTTGACCATTTCTGGTGATGAAGCCCTACAGTATGCTACATATGGTTATGACTACCCCTGTTTGATCAAGGATTTGAATCGTGAAACGCCCAAAGTGTGATATGACCAGCCTACGGAGGTTTGCCAAGAGCGGACATCCATTATACAAAAAGCAAAGGTGGGATGTGGATAGATTTTTGATATGTATGTGTAAAAAAAAAGATCTGCTCTGATTCAACTATCCCTGGTCCCCTGCAGAGCTGCAGGCCAAGTGGATTGCTTCTTGGGCTGATTTGGTGGGCTCATTTTTTCTCAACTTAATTGAGCTGTTTACTGAAACTGAGCTCTGCCCATGCTTTTTTGATGGTTTGATTTTGATGGTATTCCCCCTTTTCTTTTAAACCACTTTGCAGGTTGCAGGCTAAGTGACCCAAACCCAACTTGACATGGTCTCGGAAGTTGACTCACCTTCCAATTTTTCCCTGTGAAGGAAAACTTTAGAAATTCTACGGCCTGAGGAAGCCCAAAGAATAAGTGAAATGAAGAGGGTAGCAAAGAGGTTAAGAGCATGACAAAAATATACGCACATAAATATATAAACTAATGTATTGATATACGGTCATACAATAATACTCACCAATGAAAAACAATTCCATGCAAATACCAAAGTGTAATTGGAGATGCTTAACGTTGGCATAGTCAGTAGCCAATCCATTCTGGTTGATTACGAGCGGGTACTGGTGGCTATTAATGATTAACTAGCCCGAAAGGATGATACCTTTTTCCGCCTTTCTTCGATGATTGGAGGCCCCCATACGATTAGCAAACTCATGAATCAACTCATCAAATCCGGCTGCCAGCAAGCATCATGAACCATCATGAAACCAACCAATTCCGCCAAGATCTTCACCACTGGATCATCACTTCATATCTTCACCATGATTCATCACTTCTATACCCACCATGGAAGCACCACCTCCCCAGCTGACCCCGGTGCCCCCACCATGGACCCCCCAGCTCCAACCAGGGCATCCCCAGGGCGTCTCCCCCGGCGCGGCGGGTGTCCTCGTCTTGCCAGTGCCGGTCCACGAAGGCCAAGGCTTCGCCGTTCTGCGTCACGGCGGCCAAGACGATCTCACGATCCTGGCGCCGTGCCGTTCGGTGGGTCGCTGCGCCACGTGGAGGCGCCTGGGTTTGGGGGGCAGGTGGGGGGGGCCACCAGGTGGGGGGTTCTGAAGCCTTGAGATAATGGTTTAACAAGGCTATTAACAAGGCTATTAACAAGGAGATAGTGGTTTAACCAGGTTGGGTGTAGTAACTAGGCTATGAACAAGGAGATAGTGGTTCAACAAGGGGTTCTGAAGCCAGACCTTGGTGGGTTTATTAACAATTAGTGGCTTCAGAAGCCTCCAATGGTTCAGCCAGGGGGATATAAAACCCTATGATTGGTGGGTTGACCATTGGTTGACACTTGACAATGGTTAAGAATTGGAGAACAATAGGTGCTAACGAACAATGGTTCAGCAACAATGAGGGATTATTAACCATTGGGGGCTAATTAAACCTTGAAGCCATAGGCTAACAAGGAACCATGGTTGGTGGTTCACAATTGTCAAGCCATGGTTGGTGGGTTAACCATTGTTAATTGGTGGGTTAACCAGTTGGGGGTTCTGAAGCCACTGGGTTTATTAGTGGTTAACAATTGACAATGGCTAGTAACATGGAGATTGATAAGCAACAATAGGGGATTATACCAAGTAGAATGGTTGGTTGATTACTATCAATGGTTAATATGATATTTGGGGGCACCCCTGGTTTGAGAAACCACCATTTAGAACCAGCAATGGCTGTTGAAAACACCATCATGGATGCTTACAATGCTCCCAAATCATAGAAGTACTAGTAGCCACAATGTGGGCCCTCTCCACTTCAAAGTCAGGAAATAGCCCATTAGACTATCATTATATGTAGCGGATCGGGTAGTTACCCTAGTGAACTTACCTCAGTCAAAAGGGCCTGGGGAGCCAGTACGTGAATATCAAGCAATATCAACACAAGTTGGTTCCACTAGAAAAGTAGCCTACCACAAGGTGTCCCAATATCAACATCATTAAGCATTCGATTCATCACCAACCATTCACCCATTCATCACCAATGATTCATAAGCATCCACCAATCGTGAATCCCACCAGGAACAGCCACACTACGTTAAAAAAACGGCTTACATCAACCATCAGATTGCTGGGGTTGATGGTAAACTGTTATGAGATTCATGTACACATCTGGTACAGGTATGGTAGCAATCAGCCATCATTGGTGGTACACCCATTGCTGGGATAATAGTTAAAATTGTATCAAACGCCTTTGTAATTATATATTGCAATTCCTATGGTCTCATCCAAGTGTCAGTCACAACATCTTGTTGATCTTAGTGCGCAAATTTCCATGGTATAGCCGGTATAGCAATGAGAACAATATACTGTTATTATTCCACCACTCATAACTAGTACACATATTATGAAAATACCCAGTCAATACCCCTCAATGTTAAGTGCTCAACAGAGATTGCAACTGATGGTTACAGTACTTGTGGTTAACAATGATTCATGTCTAATGGAGGTTCATCCCAGCAGATTGGCTGGTTCATCGCTATTCATCGGAGATAAGTGAGATAAAGAATCACCAGCAATACACAGCAATACATAGCAATCCTAGGAATCTTCAGCAAAATGATCCATTGAAACTAAATTCATGCCCAGTTTCCAGCCGTTTTTCACCAGTTGCAACTTTAACAGCAGTTCGGGATCTCCCCACGTTACGATCGTCTACTGCGGCGCCCAGCCAGGCCTGTTTGAACCAATGCATCACAAACTCCAAGGCTTTGCCAAACCTCGGTGGAGCACGCGGTGGCACGGACGATGTCGCGTCTCGGAATGCTTAAGAGCTGCCGTGGCAAACCACGGTCGAACCAAAAAACATCCAACTAAGCCGAGGTATAGATTAATGCCTATTATCTATGGCAAACGATGGTCAAACTAAACATTCCTACAAAACGGTTGATAACGGTTAAGCAGTTAAGAATTGTGAACAGTGGTCGACAACCTAACATGGCTTATGGGTGATACTATTGATACCGGCCAAGAACTGTCACCAGTGGGTGGTAAAGGCTTTGGCTAATCCTTAGCAAGGCTTACCCTCTGCCTCCAACCTGGCCAATATCTGATTAACTCGCTGGTGATACATGATGAAGACCATGGTTGGTGAGTCAATTTCCATCGTGGTATGTGATATCCTCCAGAAAGATCACATATGTTTTGGCCCAAAAATGGTGCTTCCCCAAAACAGCTGGTTTCCGTACTCGGACACCATAAACAACCCAAACCACGAGCACCTTGGGTCACCTTGATGACTCATGACCAGTATTGACCATCATCATCATCATCATCATCATCATCATCAACATCATTATCATCATCATCATCATCATCAACATCATTATCATCATCATCATCAACAACATCATTATCATCATCATCATCATCATCATCATCATCATCAACCTTTTCAAAACCCTGATTGAGACCCCCAGCATCAACACTGCCAAAACGACACCACAAGCCGAAAATGGTCTCACCGGTACGTCGAGCTGTGGAGTAAAACCCACCACTACTTTGGGTAGCTGGTACTATGTAGTTCATCTGATGTGGGTGTTTCTCAGAATAGGGGACCTCCCAAATCATCCTGTATCAAGCATTTATAGCAATCAACCATCCGTAACTTGGGGGTTCTCCAGTTCCTAGCTAGGTCGAAACCACTATACAGAAGTTGTTCAACTGTTATCGTTAGTGATTATCCCTCCTATCAACCATTGTATTCACAAATTATAGTAACAACAAAAGTATCGAACTTTTAACCATCGTAATCACAATTTGTTCAGCCATTACTGCTGGTAACTATCCCCTGTTATTAGCCATAACCACATGTTTAACCAGGTGGGAAAATCATGGGTAGTGACGCACATGTGATCCACGGCTTGCTGTTCGGTGTGCGACCAAGGCGCTGCATCACAGCAGCCAGAGCTACCTGTGTCCAGCGACCACCAGCGTCACAGGGTGGTCGCAGCAGGATATCTTCAACCACGACTGGTTGGCGGTTAATGTTGGTTTCTGATTAGTGTAACCCCCCTAAAGTAATTAAAATAGATGAAACCAACAGGTAGATACGATCATCAGAATCCAACATTATCAGTCAATGAATACAAAATTAGAAGTTGGATAGTTTACAAGTTAGCTATGCAAAGTAGTCAATTATTGACCACTATTAGCCCTATACAAAAAATTGGTCAACCAACCACTTGGTACTACTAGAGACAATGAAACGTCTTTGAAACCATCAACCAGACTGTTGTAAGCTATCAAGAACTATCAACAACCAGCCTATTGACCCGATCAAGCATCATTATTCATGGTTAGCTGGAGAGTGGTTATCTAATCGTTCACTACCCAGTATCAATCGTCATTGTTCATGGTTATCCTTTCAGCAATCCTAGAAATGGAAAATGGCCGTTCCCAACAGGAAAAAATGGCTGTGGGTCAAAACCCTGTACCCCTGGTTCCCCATCATTAACCATTGTTTTCCATATATTGTTGGTGATTAATTATCCCCCATTAGTTGGTTGATTAATATTGACCCATGGCCAAATGGTGGATGATCCAGTTCTAAAACCATCAAACACTGAACCGCCGTCACTGATTGAGCTGCGTGGCCCCTGCAATGGGGCAACCATGGCGAGTTTGTGTAGAGGGCCCCCTCTGGTAGAAGAACGTGGATAGCTGGAAAATCTCGATATTTTACAGGGAACTTCTGAAAAAACAGCTATGGTCCTGGTGGATTTTCATTGCCGGTCTTGTTTTCCAGACAGTAAATGTTCCCTCCTCTTGAAGAAACACCAACAAAAAAGAAGTCACAAACATCATAATGATGGTCCGTCGAAGCCCTTGACTTATGATTTGCTGAATATCTAAATCAAACAAATCACCTATGTTGGAATGTGAGCTAAACTGGCCGAAACTTGTGGCAAAAGGTGGCACTGGCATGCATTGGTTCCTTTCTCTTCCAATATTCCCTCTATGGCTGTGGGTCCCCGTACTCCTGGTTCCCCTATCATTAAACATTGTTTTCCCTTAGTATTGTTGGTCATTACCCCCCGCCATTGGTTGGTTAACTGCTTGACCCAGCTCGCCCTATTGCTTGGTGATATCCCAGAAAGCTCCCGTGCTTGACATGCTTGTGGCATCTGACTCGGTACTCACAGTTGGTGAATCGGCGGGGCCCCCGATTGTTCTAAGTTGAGGTGTATGAGCCACTAAAATGTTTATATATATATATATATGTATATATATATATAAATATATATTGTCATCAATGACAGATTTATGCCATTATTACTGATTGGTTGATATAATGGTGATAACTGATTAATTTATAGCTACTGACCATTGATATTAACTGATTTGATTGTTATATAGTTGACGTTGATATAAATCAAAATTGGTAGTTACCCTGGTCATAAACCAATTTAGCTAACAGCTGGGGGGGGGTCCCTTGTGATGATCCAACCATGAACTGTTCACTAGTCTGATTACTTGGTGAACTTGGTTTCTTGAAGTTAGTCGCAAAACTGCTTGGAGTCAACTGAGCGAGCAACTGATCACTTAGTTGACTCATCAAGCAGTTGACTCACTAGGGATTGGCTCACTAAGTGAGCGAGCAAACTCAGGGAGTCAACTGCTTGGTGATGCAACTGGTCCTCCAAAGTCACGGCTTACACTCCTGGAAACCAGCAAGGCCAGACCCTCCATTGCAAGAGGTCCAGGGTTGAAAGATCCGTTTCTTGGGCTGACCGCCAAACGACGCAACGGTGACTGGATGGTTATAAATGGGAAAGGTTGAATGAATAGTTCCCATTGTGAAAAGTACCCACCATCCCAAATAATGGACACTGGTTGGTGGTCATAGCCTGTCCCAAACATAAAATCGTCAAAGTACATATCCATCCGCAGGTATGGTGGAAAATCGAAACTTCTTGCAGCCACCAATTCCATTATGTAGCCACTATGAAACAACCCTGTAGTGAAGCGGTGAAACATCTCATAAATGACAAAGACAAAACCGGTTTATGCTGGAACGTTCATCCATCGATTTGTTGGCTGCTTATGACCCACTGTGTATCCGTTATTTTTGTTGTTGATGATTTTCCCCTGGTATCAAGCAGTACTCGTAACCATTGCTGATGGACCATGAACCATGATTAATATGTTTACCTTATCTATACATGATTTACCTACGGAAAATGATGACTGTTAACTTTCATACGGGGAAGTTGCCATTAACGTAGCCTACTACCTATCACCCTGGCAACATCTGGTAACTAAATGTAACTAGTACTAGCGGCATGATTACCTATTGCCTTTGACTTTTACCTATTGCCCTGGTAAGTTTTCCAGAAGTCAGTACTAGCATTTGGTTGGAACCCTCCTGGTAGCTCCAAATCGCTCCCGCTTTAAATGCCCTTTCAAAGGATACATAAAGGAACACTAATAGCTCCCTGGTTCCTTAGACTAGTCAAGGTCCTTAGCTACCCCTGGTTCCTTATGTAGCTGCTTCCCAACCATGAATGGTAAGCATGACTCGCATTCACTAACCAGCCGCACTGCTCTGCAACTGAGGCACTGCTCGACTTCCAATGACCTCCTTGGCATGGCTCACAGCCTGGCAGGGAGATCATCAGGGACGTGAAGGGAAAGTTGGATGAGATTGAAGGTCAATCATGGGCAACCAGATTAAGTGAAGCATGATCAACTATCTCAATCATATATATATACTATATATGTTTATATACAAATAAAGTATATATATATACTTATAACTTATAATATGATCAATCTGATAAGCTTGAAGCAACTATATCGCAATTATCAAATGAAGTAAAGCATTATCAGAGTAAGTAAAGTATTATCAGATTTAGTCAATGCAATTAAGAACTCAAGTGATGTCAATGATTGATATCAAAAATTGAGATGTACCGTTGTCCACTAAGAACGAATGTAAAATCAAATTGAAATCTTGAATTGTAAATGATAGTGGTCGACAATCTAAAAAAGGCATTGAAACATATTGACCTTTCAGGTTGGCATCCTCGGGGTCAACTTTGTGACTAAAAAGATCATGAGTACCATAGTTACCATAGCATTTTGCCTCTTTAATGGTTGATAAATCATGTTTGATTGAGGGATAGCTATGCACAGCGAGCTATCATAAAAGAGGTTAATCTATTATCATGGGTTGTTATTTTATCAAAGCATTATTCTGTTAAATGGCTGTGGGTCAGTTCACCCTTAGTCCCCCTGGTTCCCCTATCATTAACCAGGCTGTTTTCCCTATAGTTTTGTTGGTCATCATCCACCATGACATTGGTTGGTTAACTGCTTGACCCAGCTCGCCATTTATAGTTGATATATCCCCTATACTTGTTAGTTATCATCCCCTATCATTAACCAGCTAAACCAGCTATTAGTTGGTTGGTTAACTGCTTGACCCATAGCCAAATAACATGTCATAGCTATGCGCATAGCGCGCCACCTCAGTGAGCCGCCCGGGGGTTGGGGTGACAGACCTGGGGCCCGAGAAACGACGACTGCGGCACCGAAGCTTGGGCACGACGGTGGCGTGGTTTGAAGGGACGGAACGGTTGATGGCGCCATATGATGCGACCATAACATGCTACAAAGTGGGCCCCCCAACCACTGAACGGTTAGTTGGTTTATAACAAACTGAACTAGGGGTAACTACCAGTTATAGAGGGTGAACTAACCCAACTTATAACTACTGGGGGCCCCACCTTGTAGAACTATCCTGGAGAAAAGAAAGTCACATTTTGTGGGTCATGAAATTGGACCATGTTCAAGAGGTAACCAATCTAAATGTTTAACTTGGGGGATATTCTCATGTACTTCAGGATGGTTATAGTCCGATCCTCTGCCAAACTAGTTGTTTTTTTGACTAGAATCTATGAATTTGGGTTCTGGTTTCATCATCTGGCTGTGAGTCAAAACCCTGTACCCCCGGTTCCCCCATCATTAACCATTATTTTCCCTATTGTTGTTGGTCATTATCCCCCCATTAGTTGGTTGATTTATATTGACCCATAGCCATCTATGGACAAACCAATGTAGCCAAACAGTAGCACCCTCCAATCAGTCGCCAACCACTGTGACCAGTCAACAGTCGTTGGGATGTGAACTCCCGAATCTGTTGGATGGTCGGTAATGATCCAGACCCAAAGGCTGGTTTCTCAAAATATGGGGCACGCCAAGTCATCCAATATCAAATGGTTTGTGGTTGAACCACCCCTATGAAAAACATTAGTCGACCAACTATTGGTTAATAATTACAGGTGAAAATAAAGAATTGTTTAAAACCACCAGCCAGTCAATGATTTATAGAAATAAACCAACAAATGTTTAGGGTCCTCTATTTTGAGAAACCCCCATATTGGTAGATCGTTGATGGCTATCAACCTTCTTGTTCTTGGTTTCACAAGATGCAATTTCAGGACTGGAAATTTTGCAGGAAACCTCTATCATTTATAACCTTAGTTACAGTCAGCTTTATCCTTTGGTAAACTAACCAGGCAATGGAAAATCCACCATTCATTAGTGTTTTCCCAGGGTTTCACTATAAATGTGGCTAAAATCCTTTGCCAGGTTAGTTTACCGCAGGGTAACTAGGCTTTCTCAAGTCGATTTTCCCATCAACCAACCCAGTGATGCTTGTTGGTGCCACAGGTGTGAACTCAGCAGGATGTGGCCTCACTATCGGAAACGTTGATGAGGATCAAAGCCACGAAAAGCTTCACCACATTGTCCGGGTGGAATCTCGGGCAGCAAGCGGTGTCCATTTATTGGTGCTTCACAAGCTGGTTGTTAATATGACATAAATATCCCACTGATGGCTACAAGTTTGAAAAACTAACAAAACATTGTTATGTCCATCATAGCCACCAGTTGGATGTTTATGACTAGCCAAACCCTGGTGTAGGGATGGTTACCTATCATAAGTTGGTAATTGGAAGGGTAGGGATCGTTAACTATTAATCATCAGCATTCAAATTCAAACGGTTCTTTACCATCATTCATTGTAAAACGGTAATTTCACTGTCAGTACTTTTACACCCATGGAATAGCAGTATCAGCATCATTGCTTGTGACGCGAAGCATAGCATGTCATAATGGATGATACTGTGATACAAAAAAACAGGAATGATGCAAAAAGGTACCTATCCGTCCCTGCAAAAAAATAGGCGGGTTACGGGTTGGTGGTTGAGCCACCCATGGTTAACTAGTGGTGAATAATGGTTGATAATGGTCATATATGGTAATGGCTAAGAATAATCATCACTGGTTAACGATTGAGCCACCCTCTATGAAAAATATGCCTGTCTGCCGACCAACCGCTTGGTAATACTAGGGAAAATACAAAAATGTCAACCAAACCACCAACAAGTAGTCGTTTAAACATCATTGTTACATATTGTCCCTTATTGTTAACCATTATTAACCATCATTGAGCATTGTTGACCTTTACTAACCATAGTATCAACCATTGTTTACCATGGTTTACCATTATTAACCATTTTTAAGCATTATTAACCATTATTGGCTAGTATTAACCATTATCAACCATTATTAACCATTATTGACCATTAGTAACCATTTTTAACCATTGATCATTAACCATCGTTAAAACCACCAACACGTAGGGAACTGATGAACATGGTGGAATCTCCACTTGATCGAAGTCGCCACTGATGATCACCGACATCGAACCACTTGCGTAATTGCAGCCGTTAGTCCCGGTCCCGAAACCACTCAACCGCTTGGTGATTGAACCACCCCTATGAAAAAGATTACAGTAGTCAACCAACCATTTGTTAATAAAATCCAATATGTACTAGGGGAAAACAAAAAATATTTAAAACCACCAGCCAGCAGTTGTTTAACCATTACTGTTGCTTATCATCAGGATCATTAACCACTATTAACATCTAATAACCATGTTTAAAACCACCAGCCAATAGAGCGGTTTAAGCTTGTCATGGTGTACCGCTCTTTCTCGCCGTGTCGCAGGAGGTTCTTCAGCATCTGAAGACACTTGGAGTTGATGTAATCACCTGCGGATGGCACCCAAGTCTGCAGCACTCACGTCTGACAGACAAATTTGCTGCACAAAACCATGAGCAAAATTAATTCTACTTGGTTGCTGATTGGGGTACTGATTGGTCATTACTAACCTCAACAAATCTGCTTGATTCACTCCTCAATCATTCATCATCATTAACCAATCAGTACCTTGTCGTAAACCGTCCGGAACCACCATCACCCACTTATCAAACTAGCATTGACCAATAACCGCCACATTCCCTGTTTGAATGAATGGTATGATTGTGAAGTAGTTGTCCACCTTGAGTCAGTTATCTATCTAACAGCCACTTCAGATTAACTGATTATCTGATTGTTCTCCATTATTGTCCATGTTGCACCATTGTGAAGTAATCAGCCATGATTATATAAAGTTTAGACACCAAAAGATGTGTTGTTGCTCGTCCTCCTTTGCCTGGATGTCGGCTTGATTCAGCAAAAGATTGCTGTACCAATCATCCACTTTTATCCTCTGGCTAATCATGATTGATGATGATTTAATGTCATGGTGAGTAGTAGTAGTTAATTGATAGTGAGGAATAACCGCTAAAAATGGTTGAACAGCCATGGTTGAATAATCATGGCTAACACCAATTTCCTTATGTTTACTCTCTCGCAAATGTTCGCACCTGGCGATCACGTGAAATTCACACGTTTGTCAGCTAGTGAAACCCAGCTCCGAGTTTCGGGCTTGCACATTCCGTTCCGGCTATCCAGGTTAGTCTACTAAAGGATGGCTCCGAAACTCTTGCTTGTTGTCCTACAGTGTATCAACATGTCCAAATTACTTGCTGGCAAATTGATAGAACACTGGTGGACATCATCCACATATCATTAATATTAACAGCAAAAAAGAAGTTGAAATGGCCAACCAGTTTGACCCCGACAATCAAGGTGCATTCTTGATCGTCATGAACATGGATCAGCCATAAATCACTAGTCAGGTGCAGAAGGCAGTTTGGCCAAATTATGGCAGAAACTTGACATACCCCGTTATTACCATAGGCGCCGGTCATTTCCAACTATCATAGTTAATTGCTATTCAACAGTTGTGCTACCAACTAGCCTACACAACCCTATTGTATACTCCCCTATAATATGTGGAAAACTCATACAACTGCAATCCCCGTTCTTGACAATCATTAACGGCCATTAAGTAGTGTTCGCCATCATGAATCCTTCTTGACGACCATGAGTAACCATTGTTGAGTAGTAATTAGCAAGTAGTCACCAAACACCAGTAAGCCAAAAAAATCGTTGAACCCCTCTTGTTCATCACTATTAAGGCCATTATTCAGCAACATGAACCAGCACCTCATTCATTCACAATCATGAGCCACGAACAACCCTGGTCGCTGATCGACCATCACTACTCAGGTATTTGATTAAGTGAGACAAATTGGCCAATAATATACCTTACAATATCTTACAATCAATGAGAGTCAACTGATTATTGTTGGCTCTAGGAATAAAGTAAAATGTTGAACAATCAATTGGTATGTTGATTCAATGATATAACATTTCACATCCGGCCTATTTAACTACTCAGGTATCATTACTCAGGTATCACTACTCAGGTTGTTAATGTGTTATTCAATATACCAATATTTAGCATTTTACGTCCGGGCTTTGGCCAAGGTTACCTAGCCATTGCACCATAAACCATCTTCAACCAACCATCCAACGAACCACTGCTTATTGATCTGTCAGCAGGTAACCAATCATCGAAAAGTTGATCATCCCGCAATTTGAACTAGTATTGACTATGAACTAGTCAAAATAATCACCGACACTGACAAATATTGAATCATTAGTATAATCACTGACCACTTGGGCCATCATTATTCAGCATCATTACCAGCCAATAGTCAATCATTAAGCATTGGTATTGCCAATTGTCAATTGTTGCATTGCTAACCATCACTTCTATCAAACAGTAGCCATCACTAAGCATCATTAAAACATGTACTTGCAAGCAATCAACAACAATGACTAACAACCATCACTAACAACCATCGTTTTCAACCATCATCCTCAACCAACCCATCATTAACCCATTGATTTCCCGTTTGATTTTGGTTGCTGAACCTATCCCACATAAAATTGCTGGTTGATATTGATCCGCAACCATCCATTTAACCTATCATTCACCATTTCTAAGCATTTCTCCTTCATCTATCCTTCATTCCACCAATCATTCACCCCTTCACCTACCATTTCACCTACCATCCACCTATCATCCACCTTTCATTCACTATCCATTCACCATTTCCAACCATGACTTCACCTATCCTTCACCACCCACGACCCTCCCGGCCGCCATTGCTTCCCCCCCGTGCGGAACGGCACCGAGCTGTTGCAAGAGCAGCAGCGCTTGGCGCTGCACGGGCCAACAGCGGTCGCAAAGCAAATAGGTCACCTTGGACCAGGCACCGCGGTGGCTGTTGGTTAATCTTTGCGAGCCCTATACTGGGGTTAACTATACTTAATCATACTATACTTATTAAGTACCTATACTTAATACTTGAAGTTAAATTGGGGACCCCTATACTTATTAAGTACCTATACTGGTTAACTAGGTTGAGTACCTCTCATCTTATTGGTTAATCATTAGGTTATACTTTCAAGTTGGGGTACTTATAAGTACAAGGCATACCAGTTAAACATTAGGTCAAGGTATAAGTTGGGGTACTTGCGTTGGCCCCCTATACTTATAAGTTGGTTAAGCTGTTGAACTATGAATAATCATGTTAAGAATGATTTATACTGGTTGATTGGTACTGGTTGGCTGGTTTTAAGTTGGGTAAAAAACTGGTTGGTGGTGCCCATGCAGCGCACCGAGTCGTTGCTTGGGAGAAGTACCTGATGTGCAGCGCCCAGGCTGGCCCGTTCCCTGGGAACTAAGCATGGTTATAAAGCGTATAGCCGGTAGCTCGTAACCCCTACAAAGTGGGCCCCCAACCACTTGTAAGTTGGTTTACAACTAACTTAACTAGGGGTAACTAAGCTTGTAACCCCTAGAACCATAGTCAGGAAGTCAAGTGGGGACATGGTTGTAAAGCCTATGTTCGGTACGATGTAAGCCCTATACCCAAGTTTAGTTGGGGATACACATCCAAGTGGGCTATGCCAGTCCCAACAGTTGGACTAGAAAGTGGTCATTCTCTTGGGATGTGGACAGCCAATGGTACAGGGTACCCACAGCCATACGGAACCAGTAGGTGTAAATGGCTTGGTTCAGCCCCCCAGCTATGAGTTGAGTTGGTGATTGAGAACCGATGAAAATAGTGCTTCATAGTGATGATTGATTGTAACTAACCCTTATTAATCACCAATTCGCCAGTGAAGTTGCTGTATGTCTAAGGTAAGTACCAGCTTTACGGGAGACATAACTAGATATAAGCTGGTGGCAGACCTCACCCACCGAATCAACGACGTTTGGAGGCAGGGCTGTCTGACCAGGGCCCCATCAGGTGTGGCAAAGGGTGGCACCTGATGGAAGGGTTTCCGGTTTTTTGGGCTGCTTCAATATTGATACATCCCATAGTTGTTAACTATGGCTCATAGTGGTTAACTATGGCTCATAGTGGTTAACTATGGCTCATAGTGGTTAACTATGGCTTGTAGTGGTTAACTGTGGCTTATAGTGGTTAACTATGGCTTATAGTGGTTAACTATGGCTTATAGTGGTTAACTGTGGCTCATAGTGGTTAACTATGGCTTATAGTGGTGAACTGTGGCTCATAGTGGTTAACTATGGCTCATAGTGGTTAACTATGGTTTATAGTGGTTAACTGTGGCTTATAGTTGTTAACTGTGGTTCATAATGGTTAACTATGGCTCATAGTGGTTAACTATGGTTTATAGTGGTTAACTGTGGCTTATAGTGGTTAACTGTGACTCATAGTGGTTAACTATGGCTCATAGTTGTTAACTATGGTTTATAGTGGTTAACTGTGGCTTATAGTTGTTAACTGTGGCTTATAGTGGTTAACTATGGCTTATAGTGGTTAACTATGGCTTATAGTGGTTAACTGTGGCTCATAGTGGTTAACTATGGCTTATAGTGGTGAACTGTGGCTCATAGTGGTTAACTATGGCTCATAGTGGTTAAATGTGGCTTATAGTTGTTAACTGTGGCTTATAATGGTTAACTATGGCTCATAGTGGTTAACTATGGCTCATAGTGGTTAACTATGGTTTATAGTGGTTAACTGTGGCTCATAGTGGTTAACTGCTTTATATGGTTCAACTATTGTCTTGCTGATTGTTGTTTCCCAGCTTACTCAGCTTACCATTGGTATTGCTTCTAAACTTTACCAGCTGAGTAAGCATCGTATGTTCACCCGTTGCTATATCCCTAGTAAATCTTATGAATCAGTCTGGTTGGTGGTTGAGCCACCCCTAGGAAAAATACGCTCGTCAACCAACCAACTATTTATTCATACAAGTGGGAATAGAAAATACGTGAATGAAACCACCAACCAGTGGTTGTTTAACCATTGTTGTTGCTTATTATTCCTGTTATAAAGCACTATTTACAATTAACATCTATTGACTAACCATTGTCAACGACCAGGGCACAGAAAACATGTGAAACAAAGCACCAACCAACTATCATTGTTGGTGATCCCCCATAGTCAACCACCATGAACCATGGTTAAGCACTATGAACCATAGTTAACCACTATAACCCACAGGTAACCACTATAAACCATAGTTAACCACTATAAACCATAGTTGACCATCGAAAATCCCATGGTTTTTCCATATGCAAACCACCACCCCGCCGTTGATCCAACCCTGAAGCAGTTTGTCTTGCTACAGCCATGGCACGGGTGTGACCAACTCGGGCTTGCCCTGGCGCCAGGTGCTGAAGGTTCCCATGATGATTGATCCAGATTTTCTTGAAGAAAAATCTATTTGGGGTTGGTCAATAGTAGCCAATAATGGTGGGTAACAACCAACAAACTATAGGGAAAATAGTGGATTTCAACCAAATCATCCAATATGGTGGTTTTTATGGTGGTTTATGATGCTTTAATGATGCTTTAATGGTGCTTTTATAATGCTTTTATGGTGGCTTGTAGTGATTTGGGTGTTTCTCAAGTCATAGGGGTACCCCCAAATCATCCTAAATAAACCATATATATTTATAAACCAACCATTTTTAGGGTCCCCCATTTTGAGAAACTACCATATGATCTCAAAAATTCAAAACATATTTAGGTGTCCAATATTGATAATATTGACTTTCTTGAACAAATTCTATTTGGGGTTGGTCAATATTAGCCAATAACGGTGGGTAACAACCAACAAACTACAGGGAAAATAGTGGATGCAAAGAAATGATTTGAGTGTTTCTCAAAATAGGGGACCCCCAAAATCATCCAATATTAACCGTTCGTACTAATAAACCACCATTCTTGGGGTACCCCCATTTTAAGAAACCACCATATGGTGTTCAAGCAAATATGCGTTTTCTGGGGTGAAATCTGGATCAATGCCCCATTGATCTAACCATCGGTGAATGATCCAAGCATCAATATCCCCAACTGATTTCCCATTGGTATAGATCTGTGATCATGTTTCATCTCTGTAATCAAGAAATGATAAGGCTGTGGGTCAAAACCCTTAGTCCCCCTGGTTCCCGTACCATTAGCCAGCTCGTTTTCCTTATGATTTGGTTGGTCATTACAAGCCATGAACTTGATGGTTAAATCAACAGTTCAATGTTGCCTACGTGGCTGACCTGAACTGCTTGTGAATCAAAATTTACCCCCGGATGAATTTAGGAGAGTAAGGAGCACAATTGATGGCTCCATCTTGGTGGGTTCTGTGAACAGCACTGAACCATCAATCACACATTCAAGGAACTGAGGGTTGAAGCATTATCAACCGATTCATGATTCATTAACCCCATAGTTTGTTAACTATTTGCCCTAATCATTTGACCATGCACTATCAGCCATTTAGTTTGTTGATGTTTATCAAGCATTAATAGATGAAACACAGCCATAGCCACACCCCGAGCAGCGAGCCAGGGAAATTGACATCTTTTTGGTGGTCAACTGGCTCGGCTTTTCTTGATTCATTGATGGTAAATCAGAAACTAAAACTATTGATTGATAGTAGTAGTAATGGCTAAGTTGCCAATAAGTGTAAGGTTGATAATAGACGCTTGAATGACTATAGCCTTGGTTGATAGGTTGATAGTTCACACCCATGGCAAGTGCTTCTTGCTATTTTGGATTGACTTGCCCAGAGAACAAAAATTGCAACGCATGACTAGAAACGACAAGATGACAAGGCAAATTAAAACCAGCTTGAAAATGACCACGGCGGATGACAAACAAAACGAACGAGCCTGTCTGTGGCTGGACATTCCTTTCCAAGATGCATTGGCCGCTATTTGCCATTATTCTATGCCGACCACACCCATTCTCAATAGCTAACCTTCTCAGCCACAAAACAGCTGAGAACGATGCTTTCTTTGAGTACGAATCTGGCCTGAGAATGCCTGTGCATTATTTAGACCCTAGGTTTGCACGACCTCCCACATTCTCAATAGCTAACCTTCTCAACCACAAAACAGATAAGAACGATGATTTCTTTGAGTACGATTCTGGGCTGAGAATGCGCAGTGTAAGGTTAGAATTGCTGCTGAATAGTTAGTGCCCATGAACCATGAGAAAACAAAAACTTCTCCACTTCCCATCGGTCGATAGCCATTGACACTTTATTGGGCCATAATTCATATATCATCCGGAATCCAGTGTCTTGTACAACCCTATGTTGGGCTATCGGCCACTAACCATCCATTAGCACATTTACTCACTAGTTGATCATCAGTAACCCCTCAGTAGTCATCAAGAATCATTGATGTCTATAATTCCATCGAAACTCCATTAATCTACCATTATTCACCATGATGAACCATAGTGAAACTACCGTGGAGTTGAAACTACCAACAACCTGTTTTTCTTATTCACAACTAGCCATGCAAACCATAGTAGTTTCACTTATTAACCATAGTAGCTTTCTTTTCTATTCACCACTAGGTTATTAACCATAGTGAAACTACCAACTAGCCATGCATCTTTGGAAGAGCCATGGGCACAGGTCACGGCATTTGGTCGGCGGGCTGTTTGGATGACCATCGCCGGTGAGCACGTCACATCTCCCAGGTTGATGTCCCCGGTGTCTGTTCGTGAATGGACGATCCAGCTCTTAGCCAAGCACCAGCAATGGATTGCGCTAGTGATTTACCTCCAAATTAATGGTGGTATAGAACTATTAATTGCAATGGGTTATAGTGGTTATATATTCCCTTAGATCAGACCTTAGATGATGGATGATAATGGTGGTTTGTTGAGAAACCAGCTGGTTCAACAGTATATCACCAGCTAAAAAGTCCAATAATTCATATGTGTTGAGAAACCAGCTGGTTTAACAGTATATCACCAGCTAAAGAATCCAATAATTCATAATAATTTGGTTGATTGGTCATTGGTGTTTACCGTTAGTGGTGACTTGGCCCCGCAAACATCCGCCATCTCTGTGATAGCTGGTTGGTGATTTCGACCCCTATGCAAAACATGAGTCAACCAACCAACCATTTGTAAAGGGGAAAATCCAACATGTGAATCAAACCACCAACCAGTGGTTGTTTCACCATAAGTTTGTTGCTTGTTATCCCTTTTATTAACCATTATTAACCATTATTAACCATCATTAACCATTATTAGCAATCATTATTAGCCTTTATTAACCATTATTAACCATAGTGAAACTACCATGGACTTGAAACTACCAACAACAGCGGTCCGTCCGGGTTGCTCAAATGCTGCAAGCACCGGCCGCGCCTCAAAAAAATCTTCTGTCACCGTCTGCCTGGAGCAAACGCGACCGTGCCACCCGTGGCCGGGGCCGCCCGTGGTCACGTCGTGGCGAATCATCAACGGCACCAACGGCATCAGCAATGGCGGTTACCAGAAATACAATGGATGGTAAGACCAATGATGGTAATACCAACAATTAATGGTAAGACCAATGATAGTTGGTAATAGAGTTGGAAAATTGCAAAGCATCATTACCAACAATAGTCACCATGGTTTGCAATACCAACAATTAATGAAATGTTGTTGATGGTAACAGCAACCATCCAGTAGTAGTGCCAACTATCAATGAAGAATGCTACTACACGCTACTAGTAATTCTTTTAGTGATGGTTGCTGGCGAAAGCTTCTTAAGTCACATGCTTACTGATGGTGGTTAGTAATTAGTTGCCTCATGTTGCTACTTTTCACAATATATTTTGCAGCGGATTCCTGATGGAATTCATGGTCACCAATGTTATCAGCCAAACCTGCAGCTTGTAAAACAGCAGGGTATCACCAGGGCCCAAGCGTGATAAGTTGGTTGAGAATCAAGCTATTCAACTACGATTAGTAATGGGTAAGAAATGCTAAGAATGATTCATACTGATTATAAGCTGCTTACTATGCCATTTGAGCTAGCTATATCAATCACGACTGTAGCTGCCCCAGTCATGTTCACCAACTTAGGTAACAGCTGGGAGCCCCACCTTTTAACTGTTGTACATGAAAACTTGGTGGCTTATATACACCCCTTGCCAAAAGTTTAACTTTTAGTGGCTAGATGGTATATCAATCATATCCCAAAAAGGCCAAGAATCTAAGAAACTGTGGATGGTTACGCCACCTAGTAGTGATTAATAAGAATGATAAAGAACAATGGTTTGATAAATATTGATTTATACCAATGGTTTGATAAATATTGATTCATAAACTGATGGTTGATATAAATATTGAGTAATATTAATATTTGATTGATTAGTTTAATATGTGTTAGATGTTGGTTAATAAACCAGCCAATAAATAAAAGTTAATCGATATCACATATTGATAAATCATATTAACTATATCTAATCAATCATATGGCAGTGGGTCAAAACCCTGCACCCCTGGTTCCCCTATCCTTAAGCATTGTTTCCCTTATTGTTGGGGATTATCCCCCATGATTGGTTGCTTAATATTGACCCATAGCCATATTGATTGACGAAAAATCAACAAAAAAAACCTGCCAGCTGCGATTGATTCGTCTCAGTGGCAAGGCCCACAGCTTCTGGTCTTCTGTGGCGTGGATATCCGCGTAAGTCCTGGGCCGGCGTCACACCCTGCGCGCTCGAACTTGTTGAGAACTTTGGGTGATGTGAACAGAGATGTGAATGGTCAATATTAGCCAACAATAATGGGGGATGACAACCAACATAATTGTAGGAAAATAAAACATGTTTGAAACCACCAACCAGATACATCGATATACTTACATTAATCGAACATAGATCAATACATATACGCATAATTATGCATATAAAACTCTTTTCACATGTCCGAACATATCAGTGAATATTTACATCTTTGTGTGATATATGCAGGTATACATGTATAGATATGATATTTATATGTGAGTACATACGCCAAATATGCTACCATATGTATGTACATGTGTATGTGCATAGATGTGGTAGTACGAATATAAATATGTAAATATATATATATATATTATGTAGTGTATATATTATATATAAATTATATATCAGTATATACTTCTGGAGGTTGAAACCCTTTACCCTTGCTGAAAATCAACACAAATACAATGGTTTGACCAGTTTTTGCTGGGATGTCCATTTACAGATCATTGACAATGCTGCGTTGCGACTCAGTACCCCAGCCAAATCACTCTGTACCCACGTCCCAAACTGAGCCATCCCCCGCCGGTTGTGAGATTTTCGATTTTTTAGGGTGGTATCCCCACGAAGCCCAGTTATGCAGGTACACCATTGACAGGGGGTATATACCATGGACAAAACCATGGTGTCATGCTTTCTTCCGGTGTTAGGGGAATGCTTGGCGTACCCAAGCGATGTTTACCGGCTTTGCGAAGGCTTTGCGTACAATGCATCTGTTTACTCGGCTGTTCATGACTTCCGTCGGGCACTCATGCGCCCCAAACCATCCCATATCAACCATTTATACAAGGTGGGCCCCCAGTAGTTATAGTGGTTGGGTCGTTCACCCCCTATAACTGGTAGTTACCCCTAGTTCAGTTAGTTATAAACCAACTAACCGTTCAGTGCTTGGGGGCCCACTTTATAGCAGTAAACCATCGATAACTTGTGGAGTCGGCCTCCGGAACCACACGGGTCAACAAACTGATCCATCGCTTCAAAAACTGTTGCCAAGTGACCTGCGCTGAAAATATAAACTCAGCCATCGTAGCGGCTTAGATAGTGTGTAGTCAGCTGAATGGGATACCCTCCGGTAAACTAACATAGCAATGGAAAATCCACCATTTTGTTGAACCGTGGGAAATCATCTATTGATAGTGGATTTTCCATTGCCATGTTAGTCTACCAGAGGGTATACAATAGAGAATGCAACCCACAAGAGTAAGCCATGATTGATCATGCTCGCATCATAATTGATTATGTACGTCTGGTAAATATTGCTGTAGAAATATTAGCCACAAATGTGCAGGATAATTGTTGTGCAAATATCGTCTGATTCTCATGTTTTGAGGTGCGCCAGTGCGGTAATGTCCTGGGGGTTACCACATACTTCGGGTTATTTTGCAGTGGGATGGGTTCTATGATCAAAAGAGGCTTGCAAATGGCTTCCCCTTAATGGCTCTACGGTATGCTGTATATCGATAAAAAGCGTGCCAGGGCACCCCCGACCATACCTAAGTTATGGTCATTTGTAACCCGCTAATTGTGGGGGTTAAACAATTTCTGGATTGACCCGCTTAGATGTTTTCTTCGATGATTGATTCCGCTATCTATGTATTGGTCTCATGCTTTCCGGTAAACTAAATGCATTTTGAAAACTGATCCCCGTGATTCTGTATATGATCCACAGTACCTGCTACAAATTGTTTCAAATTCTGATTCCGAAACATGCTGCGCAGCGATGTCGGATTAATTACCGAACATGAACGCTTCCCGTCCGCCAGCTGTGCTTGGATGATCATCCCATCTGGGAACTAGGTTCTAACCCTAGATACGAGGGGGATCAGAACGCATGTCCTTGCCAAAGAGCAGTCGTTGGCCTGTGCTTAGCTGTGCTTAGCTGTGCTTGACTAAACGAGAGAAGGTGACCTTGCACCGTTCCAGTTGAAACAAAAAATTAGTGGCATCAGGCGAGTTTACCCACGGCTACCCGGAAAAAACCCAATCACAACCAGGATAAACCACCCAACCAGCTGACGATCATAAGCGTATCCATGCTGAGCATCAGAAAGGTCTTGGCATCCATCTGAGGGTCTGCTGCAGCCCCTGCCAAGTCGGCCTTAGGGGTCAGGGAGGTTCGAGAGAGCAAACACTCCTTGGATGACCATCGCACAGTCATGAGAGGTTCATGGCAGTCCTCGATACTTAATACTACATGTGTTCATGATATTTCATGATCATTTGCGTTTTTTGTCCGTAGTAATACATGTAACAATTTACAATAAGTGTTGATGATTCATAATGGTTGTTAATGGGTATGAGTGGTTTGTAATGCCTAATAGTCGCTAACAATGGCTATTAATAATCGTTGTTAGTTAGCATTAGTGCATAATAGTTGCAAATTATGGTTGTTGATATCAGTGATTTGTGTCTAATTAGGGCTAAAACTGCTTGTGAATGGTTAATGACTTAAGGACAGTTGATGATGCTTAGTTCACCCAGCTTGTAATTGGCATCACTATTGGTGGCAATTGGGTTGCTATTCCATACCCACATCACGAGTCATTGATTTATGTCGCGCAACCCGAATCTGGGGCAAGTTGGATGGCCATGTCAGAAAATTAACTGGATTTGTTGTTTCTGCCCATTGCCCACATTGGACATGTCACCCATGTTGAATTGGAATGTGGATGTTGTCTCGCTCATTTCTCAGGATTAAGTTCCTGGCTGGTGGTTTCAAACCCTCTGAAGAATATGACTCAACCAACAAATCATTTGTTAATACTGGGGGAATAACCAATGTTAAAAACCGTCAACCAGAACCCCATTTTGTCAAACAAATCAGTTTCAACTTGTCTTGACTTCACCCAGCGGAGCTAACTAATCTGTCTCCAATAGATTAGGTAGTAGAACGGTCCAAAATCAAGCATCATGTAATGGCTAATCAAGCGGCCCAGTACTTGTGCAACAAATACAACAATCATGAGTGCTCAGTGCTGACGTGGCATGGCCATCTGTTGAACAATGGCTCTGCTTAAGTTAAATTCCCAGGTTCCTATGTCTTTTATTTCAGCACTTTCAGATGCTTCGCATGCAACGCAGCAGCAACAACCTCCTACCGACCATCCAATCAACCTACCTACACACCTACCTTGAACCAACCAACCTTAACCATACATGGGTAGCTTTAACCAATCAACCTTAACCAACCAACCTCCCTACCTACCTACCTGCACCAACCTTCAGCTGGCCCAACGACTCTGCTCGACGGGCCCAGCCACTACTGGTGCTGGCCCTGTGCCATCACCGTAGCCTTGCGGATTGCCCATCTCCGACTCAGCGAGCTGCGATGAACGATCAATAACCAACCAATAGTAGCTTGTGAAGTAGTTGGTTAATGGGTTAATGATAGGGGGGATTAACCAAACAATAGTAGGGGATACACCAGCCAGTCAATAATGGCTATGGGTCAATAATGTCAAGTCAGGATTAATAAACCTCCCCCAGTTTATCAACCACCTCCTCATCCCCAGACCCTGGTCCTTACTAAAGTTAATGAGGCTCTGATTTCCCGCCCTAATAAGGTAGGGTCACCCTAACCCCCCCCCCCCCGTTAATCAACCACCTCTGGATCCTATGGTTTTTTCAAATTATGTTTTAACTAGTTTTGAATGAGTTCTAATTAGTTTCCTTATTAGTGTTATTACTTCTGATGGCTAGTGGGCCAAGTAGTCTTAGAAACTGCTCAGGTTCTCATAGCTTGGCCACCCTCATGCTGGAGCTGGATCCTGATCCTCAATCTCCGTGGTTCTCATTATACTCTTATCCATTTCTCATCTCTCATCTCTCTAGCGGGTTATTATTTAGGGGAGTTCCCTTTTTCTGATGCATGGTCAGACCTTGTTGACCTTGTTGACCTTGTGGGGGGGTTATTAATCCAGGGTTGCCAGTACTCAACATCAACAATGGTACATTCCCTATGGCTTAATCATGGTAAATCATGGTTAATGACCTACAATGGTTAAGCATTAACCAACCAGTTTCATGGGGGATAAGTTCACCAACAATTTCATAGGGAAAACGAGCTGGTTAATGAAAGGGGAGCCAGAGGTACAGGGTGAACTGACCCACTGCCAAATACTGACCCACTGCGTTATAGTGTTGAATCTTTGATAAGTTCGTAAATACCCCTGGCTATAGTTGCGAATGATGATTAACGTTAGCGGTGAATGATTGGTTCATTTGTTCTTGATTAACAAAAGGGCTATACTTGAAGAGGGTCATTAACAAGTATAGTCAGTATAGTATAGCGCTGCATGATGGTTGATGATGGCTGATGGTGGCTGTTGGTGAGGGTTACTAACAGTTCTAGTTGGCTGCAAGATTCTTTACAATGGCTAATGAACCTATCAATCATCATTCATGATTATCATAAACGGCCTTCAACAGTGGCAAAGTTGTAGTTGATGAGGGTTGTTCATAATTACAGGTGGTGAATGATGAATTATGATGGTTTATCTAAATAGTTGATGATGGCGGATGATGATTCATGGTGATGAATAAGTTGGACAATCATTAATGATGATCAAAGGCCGTGAATGATGGTATATCTGGTTGGTGGTTGAACCACCCCTACAAAAAATATGAGTCCACCAACCAAGTGTTAATGATTACTAGGGAAAGTAAAACATGTTTGAAACCACCAACCAGTATATAATCTGATCAGTGATGGTTCATGGTGCATAGTGGTGGTCCCCATCTAGTCCCTTCTAGTTTGAAGCCTTTACAATTGAGCAACGATGCCCCCCGCACTCCCCGATGATTGGAGCAACACTGGTACCAAGCAGTTTAGCGCAAGAAGGCCGCCAGATTTGTTGTTGAGCCAGCGCCAACTAAGCAGTTAGAAGCATGAATCAACCCATAGATTCAATCAACCAGTTCTGAATTCTTAATTCATCAACCGTAAATTCATCATTCACCATCAATCAAACATAAATTCATCAACCCGAAGCATGATTCAAGCAACCGAAGATCATTCAAAATTGATAATTGATTATAGATTCATCAACCATGATCAGCAACCATGAATCAACCAGTTCTTAATTTATCACTCATAACCACCATCAGCCACCATGAAGCATTAAGCGTTTTACTCCGTTGTGGATTCGCTCAGTGGAAGTCCCCTGTTGTCCAGGAAGAAACGTAGGGGAAGGATCTATGTTGGGTTTTAACCGATCAAAAATAGTGTGATCTTTACATTGTTCTATAAATTAAGAACATGTTTTATCAATTCAAAATCAGGAACTATGCTGACGTTGGGATTGTTGTTGCCAAACCAGGGTGTCTAAAGCATGCTCAAGGAATAATTATCCCATGCTTATCATTCCATGTTGAAACAACGCAGTTCAAGGGAATCAATTATCATCAAACTGTTGAGGATAGGAATCCCAACATGTCGGGCCTGTTGTTGAGGCATATTCATTGGGTTACAGTGCGTGATTTTCAAATGGGGTTCATAAGTCCATGCTGTTCCCAGTTCAGAGGTTGTTTCATCATCCCATATGTATATAAAGCTACATTAGGTCATTGTAATATAGACCATGGATAGTGAGCCAGTACTGCTGGCTCTTCTTGATTTATAACCCCTATCATCAAACAAAATGATACATTGTTGACAGCTAACTCAACTATTATCGATCCTCTTGACATCGATGATTGTTCGTTCATAGCCAGTCACCAACCTGAGTTGATTATTTCATCCACTATCAATCACTACAGTGGTATTCTGATGGTTCATGGTTGGTTGATGGTTGGTTGTCCGCTTAAAATGTTGTTTGTTTATTGTTGGCAGTGTACCTATACTCCAGTAAACTAACCCAGCTGCATGGAGAATCCATCATTCATAACTGATTTTACCCATGAAATATGGCCGTGGGTCAAAACCCTTAGTCCCCCTGCTTCCCCTAGCCATTGTTTTCCCTATAGTTTTGTTGGGTTATTCACTTCCATCATTGATGGTTAACTGCTTGACCCAGCTCGCCACATATAGCTGGTGTATCCCCTACTATTGTTGCTTATTATTCCCTATTATTAACCAGCTGAACCAGCTAGTTAACCCATGGTTTTCACGCAAATCTACCAGAGGCAAACCATCTCTGCTGCGAGCCGAAACTTCCGCCACTGTGGCTCCGCAGACACCCTCTGAGACCCCCACAGGAAGATACCTTGAAAAAGCACCCGCGCGCAGCGGGTCTGTTTTTTTTCGGAACCCCACGGTTTCACAAGCGGCACAACGCCGCAACGGCAAGTTTTGAGTATATAGATCAGTTGTTTTCCATATGGTTCTTTTGTAGGTGTGAGTTTGGTGAAGATCAGTGAAAGTTGTGTTTTCGTAACTGGAAACATAGCACAAAGTGCAGGCACTTCGTTCGCCAAATGAATCTATGTCTCTAACACATCAGAACTTGGCAAATCTCTGGGCAAGTAAGGTAGATTGCCCAAGTTACATCTGATGAATGGATGACTGGATCGATGGTTTCATTGAATTTTTGCCGCATCTTGATCCATGGCCAGCGGGAGGCGACAGGGGTCAACCTGGGACGCTATGAAAATGCGCTGTGCAAGGTCTCTGATGGGAGCACTGAGCAGATTTCGCGGGATCAGTGGTTTACCATGTTGGCGGTTTACCATCAATGAATGAATAATAGTGGGTATTGACAAGGGGATTGTGAGCAATCTATAGGAGATATCAACTATGATTGCGGGTTATCATCTCCCATGAAATTGGTTGGTTAACTGCTTGTTCCATAGCCATATCAACCACATTATGGTTGCTTTGCTAATGGTTGCTAATGGTTAATATTGATCCATAGCCATCTATAGGAGATATTAATATTCACTATAATGGTTGCTTTATGCTTGTTCAAAAACTGCGAAAAACCACCAAGTCACGGATGCTTTCTACATGAGATGCTTCATAGGTATCACCATAGACATGGACAAACCCATGTCGCAAATGGATCTCCACCAATACACGTTCTGAATACCCTCCGGTAAACTAACCTGGCAATGGATTTTGGCCATGTTTTAAAGTGAAACCCTAAGAAAATACCAATAAATGGTGGATTTTCCATTGCCAGGTTAGTTTACCAGAGGGTACTGGAAACGGTCTGTCTGAAGCTATCATATCATCCTCGAAATGACTTTCAAGGTGGCAGGCTCACCAAGCACCACAAATGTTAATCCGAGAAGCACTGATGAACAGGCGACCAATGAATCAACCACTAATATCCATTCATCAAGCATTAATCCACCAATCAACCCACAGTTGATCACTAAGCAACCCACAGTTGACCACTAAGCAAGCCACAGTTTATCACTAAGCAAACCACAATTGATCACCAACTACAAGGTCGGCCCCCTAGTTATAACTTGGTCTATAAGGCCACTTAACTATAGTAATATTTGCCATAACTGGTAGTTGCCCTAGTTATTAAGTTATAACTCAACTACTTATAGCTGGTTAGGGGCCCACCTTGCAATCCCATTAAGCAACCCTCAGTAAACCACAGATCAACCCTGAGCTAACCACTGATCAACCCTCCATCGTCACCACCAACCCTACCCTGCGGCGTCACTCACACGGCCACGTGGATTCTTTTCTCCCGGTCCCGCAGGGTCCCTTCGCGATCACTGAGGAATAAGAAAGCACCAGCTGGTACCAGTGGTTAAGTGGTTGGTTCAGCTACTGGTTGGTGGCCAAACTTCTTGATTGAGTGGTTAACTATCGGAGGAATCTGTTCAAACTCGTTGGTTAAAGTTAAAGTGGTTGGTGGCTAGGCTTACCTGTGGTTAAGTGCTTGGTTCGGCCCTCGGAATTTGCTGGCCAAATTTGGGTATCTATACAATTGGTGTCAGGTGTCAATAAAAACCAAGACGTGATCGTGGGTACCCAGTGTGCCACTGGTTGCTGAGTATGATCATGAATTTGTTTTGGAAACCAACCCGAGTGACAAAAAATCGAAAAAGAGTCGGGTTTCTTACGCCCCTTCTTGTTCAGGGATATAGTTCCCATGCAAACTAGCATAGTTCCCCAAGCTGATATAGCCGTCATGGCACATCTTCCCCCAAACATCCCCTAGCAACACCGTTTCGCATTGGTGAGGCTGGCTGCGAATTTAGCCAAATCAATGGTGGCACAGTCCACAAAACCCATGGCTTCCTCAGCACACGACACGACCGCGCAAGGCTCAAGAGCTTTAGAGACATTTGGGGTCCAGGCGGCTCTAGGAGTACCCCTGCAGGAGGTGGTTCTTTTTGGCATGATGAGGTGCAGCCTTCCACGTCATCATGCTGGAATCATTCATGTTATGGGAGTATTCCTACGTTTGGTCCACAAATCATGGGTTGCAAATGCGAGGCTTGGGGACCGATTTGTGGATCATCCACCACTCTCCGCGGTGAGCATGGCATTGGAGATTGTTTTGGTCTGATGTCGATGCTTGGGGACAAATGGCAATGTTGATTTTGTCTCTGTCATCCACCATTCAGCATCATATGTCACCGCACTATGCTAAACCTTATTACTAACCTGGCTTGGGGGTTCCCCATGTTCATAGATCAAACATTCATCTCATTCTCAACCACTCGCCTGCAAAGGGACGGTAGTAGCCACTCGGATGATCCCAGAAAGTGGTTAGTAACCATGGTTGCAAGCCATTATAAGCCATTTATACTGGTACAATCCACAAAAATGGTACTTATAACCTGTTATTATTCACCAGCTACTACGTGGGATGATCATCACAGGGTACCCCCATTGCATGGACACCCAGTAGTTGGATCCCCACATCCGTCCGACAGAGGTTCGGCTCGTCGCAGCCGCACCCCGGAGTTCAGCACTTGAAAGGTTAACCGACTAAGGCGTGCGGGGTCAAGTCAAGTCATGGGGCATATCCAATATTTGGGACACAGCTATAGTGAAATAATGGGGTAGAAGGTGGTAGAAGTATCCAACCAAGCAGTACGGCTAGGAGTATAGCTCATCAGGAAGGTATGAGGTATCAGAAAACCTCAAATGCCACCAGAACTAAGGGGATATCAGCCTTTTTGACGCAAGCAACAGCCATCGCCATGGCTCAGCAGTTCTTGAGCTATTTTGTTGCACACAAAATCACATCATCCCAGCATCAACTCATCGTGGGTCCAGGGTCCATCACATGGCCATGCTGTACCCCTATAGCTGTTTACTTTCCCTATGAAGAATGGCTATGAACTTGGCTGGTTCAGGGGTACTCCCATGGCTACGAACAACCCCAAATGATCGTGATTGAAAGGGAACCAACGTGAAATTTGGGCGGCACAATGTGGCACACCTGGTTGGGTGAATAAACTCCCGTTTCCATTGCGATACTGCGCGGTTTCATTGCGAAACTCCGAGGAAATGCCAGCGAAGCGTGCAGGGAGGAGATGAAAGACATGGCAGAGATGGTCTTGTTTCTGCTCCTTGGGTAGACTGCTGAAAACCCAACACCTCCAATGTGAGGACGCAAGTATGACAGCTGCAGGCAAGCAATCAACACAGGGATGAACAGGGAACAACAGAATGTTGTTTCCGAATGTGTTTCAGCTTGGGGAGACCCAGTACTGAACAGCAAGTTTCTTGGATTGCAACTCCAGATTTGAGGATTTTTTGCGGGCAGACAGCACCTACGCATTGACTAAGGGTACCTCTTTATCTATGGTGTGTGGATTTGATCATCTTGTGAACCACCGAAAAACTGCCACGTGAGACTAAAACACAATCTTCTAGATATACCCACAGCATCGCACATCACCTGCCTGGCATTACCATGAGAAGTGTGTGTGTGTGTGCCGTATGCAGCTGGTCGTTGTGTAGCAGCTGAAAGGAATGGAGCAGTAGCAGTATGAACAAAGTTAGATGGTTGGTCACTGGGATTAGAGTGGTTTATCTGCACCAGTTCGGTTTCATCTGCCAATCTCTGGTGAATATATACATGGGACGTGTAACCCAGCAATTTGCACGAGTGATCATCCAAATTTCAGGAGATGTGGAATAATCAGTCGTGTGTAGCATATCAACATCTACATGCAGTAGGCAAGTTTTGAGTCAAGGTAAATAGTCTGTAGGTCATGATACTAGTGGAACAGGCAGTCTCTGGCACCAAATTTCAAAGGCACGAAATTGGTGGTTCTTGACCCCCGAGATAAACTTCGCTGTCGGTAGTTTTGTAACCCCCTGTAATGATTTTTTCACAATGGTGGTTGTTTGCGTGGTTGACCCCAATCATTGTTGATTGTTGGTAGTAGTTATTGACCTGTACAATCAACATCAACCGGCAAATGTTAATTACCAAATGCTATCAACCCACTATTTGCTCATCATTGTCGACTATCAACCATTGTTAGGCCTTCTTCCCATCACTTTTGTCAAGAATCATTGAGAAATTTTTGAACCAGCCATTACCAACCATTGCAAACCACTACCAACCATTGCCCACCACTACTAACCATTACCAACCGTTCCTAACCATCATGAACCATAATCAACCATACGCGGCCGTCCATCGCAGAGACTTCGCAGTCCACCATGTGGCAGTGGGTCAGTTCACCATGTACTCCTTGTTCCACTATCATGCACCAGCGAATTTTTCCCCCATAAAATTGGTTGAATACTTAACCATTGTAGGCTGTTAACCATGATTTGCCATGATTGAGCCGTAGGAAATATACCATTAGTTGGCTTGTTAATATCAACCCATAGCCCCAGATAGCTGGTATATCCCCTAGTATCGTTGGTTACTATCCCCTATGTTTAACCAGCCAAACCAACTAGTTGGTTGGTGAATATTGACCCAACTCGCCATGTCTACATCCGCAAGCACGCAGGTTTCCAGCCGCTCAGTTTCATCTTCACAGTGCCCATGGCACCTGGCAACCGGCCCCGACGCTGGTCACCCCAACTCACCCGCAGCGCAACCGGCCAGCTGCAACGGAGGGGAAATCTTGACCGAAAATGGTGAAAACCATGTGAAAAAATGCTGAATGATGGAGAATTGATGGTTGATCAATGGTTAGACTCATGACTACTGATGGTTCATGATAGTGAATAAGCTGGTTAATTAATGACTGTTGGCTAGTGTTAATAATGGTTATCATTGGCGAAATGATTATGATTAGTAATTAATGGTTCATAATGGGAGAATAGCCATGGTACAGAATGATTGAAATACTTGGAATGATGTCTATGTATGGTGACCCTTCACCATAGGGTCCGAGAAACAATTCTTGAATAACAACGCGCAATAATTTGCTTGGTGGTTAGTTGCCCCCACAACATGCTCGTGAGTTAGAGACCATCATCCCCAAGTATGGTCGAAAATGGTGTACTCCCATGTGATTTCGTTGTTCCTGTGCAAGCCTGGGTTGTCCATAAAATCTTAAGCATCCTTGTTCCATACAACCATCTAACCATGATGAGGATTTTAACCAATCTAACCATCTAACTTTGATTAATAGATGGTTGTTCCTTGGACCAAAATGGATCGTTGTTGGTTCTTATTCCCTCTTACTCACCATTATTATGCTATAAAACCATACTTACTATATATTCCCAAAAAATTGTCGCTTCTCATTCCCTTTTACAACCACTAACTACCAACCACCGGTATTATCATGTACTATCCCGCCTATCATCATTGGCTCTTATCCCCTATTACTAACCACTATCAACCACTATCAACCACTGTCAACCACTAGTAACCACTATTAACCACTATCAACCACTATGAACCACTATCAACCACTATGAACCACTATGAACCACTATGAACCACTATGAACCACTATGAACCACTCCAACCCACTACCAACCACTCCAAACCGCTCACCACCACCCACCATCCTGGCGCTACCACGACTGCCCTGCCGTCGTTCCAAGGCCTGCCGCTTGCGCTTGCGGAGGGAAACGCTCGTCGAAGTGCGGCTCCTGGGGGAGTCGGCAGCCACCTGTGCCCCATTAAGCAGCAACCTGCAGCAGGCACCTGTGGCATCAGGGGATGTCACCTGTGGCATCAGGGGATGTCATTGATAGATATTGATAGTGGTTGGTTCATCAACATATCCAACTTCAGAATGGTTTAGCATACTCAACTTACTGTACAACCCGATGATCCCTGATGGTTAGTGATTTGACCACATCCATTTTTACTGGTAAATGATTTGATTCATAGGTCAATGTCAATGCTTAAGGTTGACCATATCACCAAGCAACCATCGTAGTTTGTAGGAGCAATGACGGTTGCGTGGGGACGGGTCTGGCGCCCCCCAAAAAAGGCTGAGCCTTAAACATTGCAAGGGTGCTCGACTACAAGCAGGGGCTAACAGCTACAGAAGCGACCCAAGATCATCCGTGAACAGTATGAAGTCAATGGAACGAATGATGCTTATGGTATCGTATGGTTGATAATGATCATGGATGGTTCATTCATGGTTAACAGTGATGTTATTGAACCTGGCTCATAGATTATAAGGAGGCTATCACAATGGTGAATGGATGGTTAGTTCATTATACACCAACAGCATTGAATCAACCCACCAATGATGGTCCATCAACATGCTTAATTGCTTGGTGGATTCAACCCCTCCGAAAATATGTTTATCAATCGACCATCCCAAAATATCAACGAAAATGAACAATGGTCGCAACCACCAACTAGAGAGTTAATTGGGGGTCAATCAGAGACTATTTCATAGTTAATGAGAGTTCATGATGGCTATAATGATGGTTTTTGGTGGCTACGTGCTGGTTGATTAATGTGACATGGTGAAAGAATGGTTGATATGCTTGATTATGGCTTACAATGGTGAAGGGCTAATTGAGAAATCATGGCTAGTATCATGAACAACGATGGTTCGTAAGCAACCATGGTGGTTGACAACACCAAGGGAATCAACCAAACATCATGAACCATTCTACTCATGAGTATTCCCTTTGGCGAAACCATAATGGGGATAATCACTGGCTAAACAGCTACTATGGACATTTCTGAAGCCATGGGGAACCCCAAAGTCATGGTTGGTTTATTCCTAGAAATGATTCATGTAAAGGATGATAACTGAGGGTACCCCGATGACTTGAGAAGCACTCATATATACATATCCATGATGATCAACTACTATAAACCCTCTTTCTTGGTTGGCTGAAAAACTCTCTTGGCATTGCGTATTATTAGGTTAATATTGATTGATTGCTGGTTGTTGGTACCTATGGTTGCTTGGTTAACCAATTGTTATTGCTGGTACCTACCATTGGTATTGCTGATTAACCAATTGCTATTGACCTTTCGGAGTTATTGGCACCTATTGATTAATACCTATCGTTGGTATTTTTATTTGGTACCTATTATTGGTACCTATGCTTGCTATTGACTTACAATGTTGGTTAATATTGACTGATTGATGGTTGTTGGTACCCATTGTTGGTGAGTTGTTTGGTACCACCTATTGATTGATCGGCTCCTTATGGAGTCATTGGTACCTGTTGATTTGATTATTGGTTGATACATGTTAGTTGCTTCATTCCTTGCCGGTTGCTACCACTGTATCACCATCCGTGCTTCAGCAACAACTCTCCATGGTGAATCAGGCCCCTATGGTCACCTGGTTCCAGCCGGCGCTCTCCACATCGATCTCCTGGCGTTCAGGCGAACTGTGAGAGGTTGGTGGCAGGAAGGAAGGCGCTACAGCGAATGGCTACAGCTCAATGGTTACTGATGCGAATCATGGTGATATTTAGTGATATAGCCAATGGTGGGCTATGATGGTGATATGGTAGTTTTTCAAAATGGGGGTTCCCCAAAGAAATGGTTAGTGTAGGAGTATGAAGGGCTAGCATTGGATGATTTGGGGGGTGCCCCTATTTTGAGAAACACCCATACAGCTATTGGTGAGCTATAGCTAATGAAGCTGATGTAGCTAATGGTGGCTTAATGCTTGAGGATTCATGATGGTAATTCTTAGGGATGGTAATGTTTTGATGGTTCAATGATGATCAAGAAATGATGGTTGATAGCCGTTGATGAGGGCTCACAATGGTTAAGAATGATGAATAGTGGCTACAGCCACCGGATGAAGGCACCCCAACATGGCCATGCAATGGAACTCCGCCAGTGAATGTCCCACCACCCGGCAGCGGTGAACTCATGGTCAAGCCAGCAAACACGACTAGGCGCTCTTTACTGGTTGGTGGCCATGAGCAAATCCAAAAAACTTAAAGATTTGAAGGTTTACTGGTTGGTTGTAAGTTAAAACTGGTGATAGGCTATCACTCGTTGGTTTACTGGTTGGTGACTATAACTGCTTGAATGAGGTGCTGATTTCCACCAACCCGTGGTTGTATCAATGGTTCGCGATGTTGAAGAGCCGCCGCCCATGAAACGGTTGAAATCCAATCCCAACGCTTGGTGGCCAGAAATAGCCAGCCAGCCACCACTGGTTGGTGGTTTCAAACCCTATGAAAAATATTAGTCAACCAACCAATTGTTAATAAATAATGGGGAAAATAAAAAATGTTTGAAACCACCAACCAGACCACTTTAAGCACCAGCAAAGGAACCGACCGCTCCTGCTCCATTTCCTCAGGCGGCTCCTGCTCCTCCTGTTCCTCCTGCCAGGGCCGATTTGCCCTTGACCAACCACCATAGCTGTGAAGGGCCCCTGGGATGGTGAAGGCGTTGTAAATGACCTTACAAGGGGATCACCCACCATGGTTAGGAATCCGTCTCGAAGTATCAGCAAAATAAAAAGATTGTATCTTGGAACTTTGGGACTCTCCACAAATGGTTTCGTTTTCAAGTTGTTTTCAAGAGATTCCGGGGCACCTTGATGTTTCATCATGAAAAATCCCGGTACATCTTGAAAACAACCTGAAAACGGTTGCCTTTTCATGCAGTGGTAATCACGGTACATCCTTCGGTGATGCATCTACGTTTGCAAGGAAAGCACCCCATGTATTTCCTGTTGACCTGGGGAGGTGGCGCTCCGCCCAACTTTACAGACAAGGATCGGTTGCTCAGCGGCACAGCCCTACTCAAATTGAGCACAGCATCTTTTGGATGTCGACATTTGGTGGTTTCTCAAAATAGGGGGCCCAAAAAATGGTTGGTTTATTACTATAAATGACTAGTAATGGATGATTTGGGGGGTCCCCTATTTTGAGAAACCACCATTTCTAGGACTGATTGATTGTGGACAATCAACTGACGTGGTTTCTCATGGATACCCAATGGGTAACAAACAGCAAATCCCTTCGTAGCCAACTTATATCCTTTGTATTCTCAAAAATTGATGCTTATTGAACGACACCAATAACAATCTCTACCATCAATCCTTATTACCGCATCTCATGCCTACTTGTGGATTACACTTTTGGTGGAGTGAAGAAATATCGTCGATGATTAACAATTGTCACCCACAGTTTTCCATTCTTCGCATGCTCAACCACAATCAACCCCCGCCAACAATTATCAACCACTATTAGCTAGTGTTCGGCATTGTCAACCAATATTGACATGTCTAAACCATTGTCGACCATGATTAACCCATTTTTGAGGACCACTACTAACCATGCTAACCATTAACAACCACGAAGCATTATCAACCACTACTAACCATCATTCACAGCCACTCATGGCCTAGCCGTTGCTCGTGGCACCACCTCCAAATTCCCCCCCACCTCTTCTCTGGCTTGCGCCAGTTCCTGCCGGCCGCGAGAAGGTTTGAAGGAATCCAGTGCAAGGTGGCTATGGGTCAATATCAAACAACCATAACAGGGGGTAATAACCAACCAATTTATAGGGAAAACGAGCTGGTTAATGATAGGGGAAGCAGGGGGACTAAGGGTTTGACCCACAGCCAGCTGATGGTTCAGAGTGGTTGTTAGCTTCAAACAACGGTGAATATTTCTGATTGAAAAGAGTTCATGATTGATGTCTGATAGTGACCGTTACTGCTGGTTGATAATGATTGATAAGCAAGTTGAAAAGTGATGATGATCATTGTTGGTGGCTAATAGCAAATAATATGAATGGATGATAATGATTAATTTTGATTGATGGTCCTCTGATTATGGTCGATATGAACTATGAACTGCTATGATTCGTCTTACTTGTAATCAATGTTTCTTGAAAATCAATATTGATGGTTGATACTGGCTACTACTTATTGATGATTGACCTGCTGCGATTGTGAGCCGTCAATTTGAACCATTGTTAACCACTACTATTAATTGACCATCATCAACCAGAAACGATTATTAACAATGGATTCTCTATTTACCACACAAATCAACCACTAGCATTCCCATTCAACAACCAACCCCGAGTTCACCTTAGCTGGTGATTTACCATCAACTATAGGGATTTCTCAATATGGATCTACCATTCACCATGGCTTGATGCTACACCAATGGTATAAGTTGTATATATAATATCGCCACCGACCATAAGGGTCTCTTCATCATCAACCATCCATTCACAATTTGAGTGTGTGGTGGTTTCTCAGAATAGAGGACTCCCCAAATCATCCAATATGAATCAGTTATAATCAGTTACAGTGAGAAACTAAGCATAACTTTGGGGGGTACCCCTATGGCTTGGGGGGCAACAATGTGGCTCTGGGTCAAAACCTCGTACCCCTGGTTCCCTCATCATTGACCATTGTTTTCCCTTTAGTTTTGTTGGTTATTAACCCCCATTATTGGCTGGTTAATATTGACCCATAGCCATGTGGCGATTCCATCCACCACGGCTTCGCTGCTTCGCTCTCCTCTTCGGCCGCCGCCAACTTGGCTGCCGCTTCTTTGGCCGCCTGAGTGCTGCGGAGATGCTCGGAACCGAACTTGTTGGTGCTTCCTCAAGCCAGGTACCCCCAAAGTCATGGTGGGTTTATTTTGGTTTATTACTAGAAGTGGTTAACAAAGGATGCATTGGAAGTGTAAATGGTTGGCAAGCTGGATGATAATTGGGGGTATGACTTGAGAAACTATTGGCAAGCTCAAATTAAGAATAAACAGCTTTGGTGGCGCGACTTGATCTTGTGCTGACACTTTCATTTTACGTGGATATAGGGTAAATTCATCTAATCCCCGAAGCACAAACATCTGAAGATGATAAATGCAACCAAGTAGCATATCGAATGGGATCATAGGAAATTCATATTGGTGACTCAAATGAGATGGGTTCTTTCGAATAGTTTCATGGCTGATCCGTTGTAATTATCAATACGATGGGAATGGGAGATCCTTCTCTCAACCCCAAAGTTGATGGTACATAGTCGGGCTATGTGTGTATTTTTTTTGGTCGAGTCATATGGGGTATGTGGGTTGTATTGCTTAGATGTATCATATTGGTTGCAATGCCTGAAACGTTGGTGTGTAGTATTGGTTGCATTCGCTGAGGCGTTGCAGTGCTTGGTCATGTCAAATGACCACCGTGGATGCACAGTTTCAAGCGATTGGTTTCTCATAGTACCAGGATTTATACGACTGTAGGCACTTAACTATTACTATAAATTCTCAGCCATCATAATTGCCCTTTTTTTGAACCATTGCTATGAACCATTGCTATTGACCATCATCAACCAGTTGCTTGGTTAAGTTGCTTGCTCATGTCATCAGCCGCAGGGCTGGATGTTGGCTCAGGCCTTGGACTTCCTCTCTTCTTTTCCTGGCTTCTCCTTGTCCTTCACCTTGTCCTGCAGTGCTGCCCCCCAGGGATAGGTTGGTTATGGTTGGTTGATAAGCCATTTTACTATAGTTTTACCATGTTGTATCTACCACAATTTACCGTGTTATAGAGGGTACCACTCTGTTATTCAGGACAGACATCGGTGGCTTTGAAAAAGTTTGGGCTGCCCATCTGATCCCCGAACCCTGCGAAATTTTGGAGATTGGCCCTGCTTCACTTCGCCCATGAGTTGTTGATGGTAGTGTCACCTCCTGATATCACCAGTGCTGTCCACAAACAAGAGCTCAGTCTGTTTTTCATATTCATAATATGTCTACATCATCGTAAATTACATACATATACAAACATGTACACCATATATCTTATAGATGTTTGAAGCAAATGTGTGCTAGCATCACGCCGTTGCACTCTTTGAGACTGGCAGATTACATGTCGGCTCCGTTCCCTTTGAAATCGAAGATTGGATCTCGTTGCCAAAGCAGTTCCTCCTTGTGGGACTTGTCTTTCTTGCTCTTTTCTTCCTGTGGCATGCGAATGGCCCTTGAACAGCTTGGTACTTCACCACGCTTCAGGATTCACAGGAAAGGATGTCTCCAAAAAAAGGTGCCCAGTGCCTCCGGTGCGAGTTTTCACGTTTCCAATCAGGGGATAACAAATGTTGAGCGATCAAAACTGGCATCAATAGAGACTAGATTACCAATCATCATCAACCATTCCTTTCCCAAAAATAACCATGACTCAATCATATATAGTTCGCCATTAATACTCAACATTCATCAAGCAACTGGCCTTGGTGGCTTATAGATCCCTTGCTAAAAATATATACTTTTAGTGGTTATATATAGTAAATCAATCTATCCCATCCAGTAACCCATCCTAATCAATGAATTCAACGGGTTCACTTACAGCGATGGTTTACCCTTCACGTGAACTCGCCATCGCGCCTTCTTCTCCTTGTGCGCCTGGAAAATAGTCAAAGTCGTGAAGGTGAACATCCGAAGGAAATCAGTTGGGTATATGGCTTTGGGTCAATATTAACCAACCAATTTCAGGGGGATAATAACCAACAACAATAAGGGAAACTAATGGTTAATGATGGTGAACCAGGGGTACGGGGTTTTGACCCACAGCCATTTGGGTATATGTGTGTTTCTTTAAATTGGGACCCCCAAAAATGCTGGGGTTATTACATTTTATTACTGTACACGGTCAATAAACTGGATGATTTGGATGGACGCCTATTTTGAGAAACCACCATATTGGCATGGGCCAATGATAACCAACCAACCAATGGATACCTCACATCCCAAGACTTTGACTGGTTTGGTCATGGGATGTGAACAGCCAGGGTACCGGTTGTATTGACCCATAGCCATATATACCGAAACAATCCGAAACACATGTGTCCTTTTCAATACCAAAGCACAGCATTCTTAAGTGCTCAACCATTGCTATGCCATGATGTAGCCACTATGAACCACTATGAACTATTGTTATCCACCACTATTCCGTTCATTCTTGGGGCCTGACTGGGCTGCTGCATCGAAGCAAGGCACTGCGGACCAAGATGTTCTTGTAGGTAAACCGTCCCCGCGCAGCTAAGAACCACCATTATTCATGCGTAATTGAACCATTTCTTTCTATGGTGGATTTTCCACGCAACAAGTTTAGAGACTTCTACCGTGTACTGGGTGTAGGCCTCGATATAAACAACTATTCTTGAAAATGATGCTCGGTACATTGACGATGACTATTGATAGTTTGGATCGTGATAGCACCATGTCGAAAGTTGTTGACTGTAGTGGTTTTGGCCCGTGGCCCACAAGCACAGTAGTCCGTGCCTACCAGTGTTGATGCTTTGTTGCTGACCATGCTCAGTTGATGGTTGGATATCAAAAGTAAGACCTGCAATGTGTGTACTCAGCAATTTGTTTCCGTTCATTTAATCTATGGGCTTTTCAAAATTAGGAACCCCCAAGATGGGTGGTTCATTACTTTAAACGATTACTATTAGATGATTTGGGGGTAATCCTTATTTTGAGAAACCTCCAAACGGTGGTACCCACAAGCCAATTGATCTCAGGACACCAGTTTGCGGAACCGCCATGAAAATGGACTATCAACTGCGGGCTCATGATCAGTTGGCCTTGTCACTGGGATTACCCGAGGCCCAACTGCTGTACCTGTGAGCTATCCCACTTGACAAGCATGCAGGACCGACCATAGGGCCATCAATGAGAGCATTGTTGGTTCCTTGTTGCGGTCATTGTCTGTTGTATAGTTGTTCCCTATGATCAGCAAGTACCAAATCAAATTGACGGCTGTCAACCCTTCGAATGCGAGACAGAACCTCAAGAGCGTGTTTTTCAAAGAGACACAAATTACAACGGTAGCAGCAGCAACAACAACAAGAAGACCCGGTCGCTCATACATCGGTCGTGATTGCTGTGTCCTAGGTTTTGACTGGTAATCACCATGTAAACCGGTCGCTCAGACTTACTGTTTCCATGACCAGGTGTTGATACTGGTCGCTTCTACTTGCTTGGGTTTCTCAAAATAGGGAACCACTACCTGGTTGGTGGTTTCAACCCCTATGAAAAATATCAGTCACCCAACCAATTGTTAATAACTACTAGGGAAAATAAAGGATGTTTAAAACCACCAACCAGACTACTATTCATGTTTCACATCCATTTTTCGGGGTCCACTATTTTGAGAAACCACCACTTCACTGGTCCATTGCTGCTTCCACTGTTCTCCAGTCATAGGTTCTGATGGCAAACAATCCGTAACGATGACCTCCGAACACAGCTGGTGGCCGACAAATTGACAAACAGCCAAGCAGCCAAGGTACACCTGGTGAACGTGCGAACTATCAACAGAATGCCCAGCTGGATGTGCACTGCAAGTAGGTACCTGGGTTGATTATACGCTACTATCGGCCATGATTCGACACGACAATAATCATTACTCTCAAGGAGTAAACCGCATAAACCAATAGTCGTTGTAGGATGTTGTAGGTTTGTTCGTCTACGTTTTGTAGGTGTGTTCGTCTACGTTCCTCTATATTTCCAGATGTTTGGTAGGGACTTCCACCACATGACTGAACTCCATTGAGCAATAAGCCAGCAACCAGCGAATGCTTGCACACCCACCAGTGCAACCAGCAAACACCGATCGAAGGCTTGTAGCTTTACTACTGTTCAGGTGATGATCATCCCAAAACAAATGAATTGATGCTTTCCCCAAGAACCGTTGACGTTCTGAAAAAGGTCGTGAAACAGAAGTGCTCGTGAATGTTGCCAGCAAACTATGTATATCATCCCTGAATACCAAGAAATCAATTGAATATGTCTTCAAACCTTTCTGAGAAGAATGACTCACTAGCTGCGCCTTCTCTTCTTTTGCCGCCTTCTCCTCTTTCTTGTCCTGGTGAGCCAACACCTTCACCATGACCATCGGGCTCTATCCAAGTGAACAATGGGAGCAAAATGGTGTTGTCAAACTGAGCACTGGGCAGTCCCCTCCGGGAAGAAAGTTAGTATCCGAAACACTTTGCAATGGTGATAGATGAAACTAACCATGAAACTAACCATCTTCTATTGGTATGTTTCTATGGTGATAGATGACTGATTCATGATGAATAATGTTTGGTGTTAGATCCCTGATGAAACATACCAAGATTACCAAGAGAAGATGACCGCAATGCTACCAGGCAAATACAAATGATGGATTTCCAGCGAGCTGCGTTAGACTACCAGAGGGTACGGACACACAACAGAGTTTACGGTACTCACAGTAGTTGATTAACAATCCCCTATCACAAGCCAGAATCGTTGATACCCCTGCACGGTGTTCCATGCGCCCCTCGCGCCCTCAACGAATGGCTGAATCCGACTCCTTGGCTTTGTCTTTCTTCTTCCTCAGTGCGTGCCGTTGTCAAATCTTCACCACATCTCCGGTTGTTCTTGCCCTCACATACCCTGAGGTCCAGTGCATCATCCCCACTTGATCCGCGTTTACTGGCTTGTTGTTGGGGCTGGAATTGGGTGGGGTTTTGTCTCCATAAGCGTCTCTAAGACCCTCAAACCGATGGAAGACAATCCTTTAGCGTGGTAGAAATGGTTGCTCAAGCCTGGTTAATCACTAGCAACCATCATTGACCATGGTTAATCCACACTCATCCCCACAGCTCGAGGTTGTTTGAAAAATTCCCCTGGCAAAGATGCCATCGCAGTCGTCCACAACAAAGGGGCTCCAGATTGAAAGGCTATGAACTCTGAACCTTTCATTCACCCTCATTTATCTTGGTGATCTCTATCACTCTTGGTTGTTGTCTTGTTGGCCTTTATTTACCAACTGTTTTTATCTGTTATTGACCAATAGGCAGTATTGACCATTAACCTTTACCCACCATCAGCCAGTATCAACTATGACTAAGCATTAAGCATCATATATCGCATTAACTAACCAATATAAACCATTGGTCACTTATCTTCCTTGATCACTACCATTCATATCCATGTTTGAGGCAAGCAACCAGTCATGGATACTGATTTGACTTCCTCTGATCCCCTGAGATTTGTTTGCATCCCAAAATATATCATGTAAATCGTCATTTGGGGTACATGGGACAAACCAGCACCAATGTTTCAAGAAGGACCTAGCCTATGCATACAACTAAGAATATGAGAATTTCTTAAAATAGGGGGCGCCAAAAGATGCTTGGTTTATCAAAAGAAATGACAAATCTTGGATGATTTAGGGCTCCCCTATTTTGAGAAACACCCATATAATTGAGCATTGACAGCTATAATTGTGTAATTGACCGCCAAGAACCATTGTGGACCATGAATTTAAATGCTCAATAACCATTTGACCACTATTGACCATATATAATCATTAGCAATGCAGTAGCCACCATTTTTGCATCATTGCCCACAATCATAAAATAACTGTTATACTTTCTGATTACCTTGCAACTTGCAACCATTAGGTAGCCACTCAAAACATCGCGTGTATATATATAGCTATCTTTATCAGCCACTATTGGGGATATCATTGCACTCTTACCACGAGCCAACCACAATTAACCATGTGCCGAGGTCAGTGGTACCACTGTCTATACTGATCAGTAAATATCACACTGTTATTATTGTCCAATAACCATTACCCACATTAAACATCTTCAACCTGACTGATTAAAGGGTACTGAGTCATGCATATGATTCATAGTGGTAATGCTTCGTAGTGGCAGTGATCAATCTACATGTAGGGATAAAGCTTTGTGCAATGAATCATCTTCATCAATCATATTATCAATGCGTAGTATAAATCATAGTGGTACCTAAAGCCTAATGCACCGTGGCAATGATTTTCCACATCCTTGTCCTTGGGTCACCTGACCCATATCAACTTGTGCCGACTACAGAGCTGCCCGACTTAGTAATGCTGGTATTTGAGAACAGTACTGGTTAAGAATGGTGAGTACTGGTTGAGTTAACTATTGTAATTGTAATGGTTAACAATTGGTTAACAATGGTGAGTACTGGTTGATTACTGTAATGGTTGACAATGGTTAACAATTGTTAACAATTGTACTGGTTCACAATGGTAGTGGTGAGAACAGTACTGGTTAACAATGCTCAATAAGGGTTTATAATGGTGAGCAATGGTTGATTCATTGGTGGGCAATCATGATGATGAGAAAGGATAATGACATATAAGAACCAAGAAAGATGATTGATAATGATGATAAATGATAGTTCAAAACAAATGAATATGCAATTATAGAGTCATAATCGATCTAGTGAGGAACTTGATGACAATTTAGGGTTCGAGCCAACAATTACTGCTTAGTGATGATTATTGGATATTATTAGTGTTGATTAGAATATAAGATGATTATCGAGTTATTGTTGAGCATTGTTAATCATTGTGAAGCATGACTATTTACAAGCATATATACAGTTTCTACAAAGGAGATCAAGTAAGCATGAATTGCAGGGAGTACAAGCCGGTTGGCTGCTTTGCGAGCCAAGTCTATTGCAAAACAAGGGACCTTTTGGCGCCATCATCGCTGTCCTTTTCCCTCTCCCTGTCTTTTTCCTTTTCTTTCTTGTCATGCGATCGATCATCATCGTGCGATCTCGATCTGTCCTGTGGAACGAGCGCTTCTGCTACTGAAAAAAGCCACTGACATGTGCTCTCAGCTTGTACCATGTCTGAGCCTGAGAGATCTAGCAGAATCATATTCCTGCTTCTTACATCATTGAACGTCTGATAGACAATCACAAAAGTGATACTTTCAGACTTAGTTCTTCTAGACAGCAGTAAAAAAAACCGATGTTTCTTCCTTACCTTCAAAACCGGTCCTTCTCTTTCTGTTTTTTTGCATCTAATAATCTCCAAAAAAATATAATTTCTAAACAAAACCGGCCCAAAATAGTCCCACTGATCCTTCTCCTTCTCCTTCTTCTTCTTTTTCTTCTTCTTGCGGCTGCGACTCCGGCTGCGGCTATCGGACTCACTGCGAGAACGAGAACGGCGAGACCGGGACCGGCTGCGAGAGGACTCGCTGTAGCCTGGGCGGTGCAGCTCCCATGAATCATAGGCTTGGTTGATGGGAAAATCTTCAGGAAACCCCGGTTTTGGCCGACCAATTTAAGGATTTCCTATAGATGTTCCCATGAACAATTTCTGGGAATATAAACCCCTGGTTGATCAATTGGGGGGGTTACCATTCGAATGGAAAACTAAGGCGAACGAGCCGGGGATACCCCCTATGATCATCAACCTGGGGTTTAGCTTCATCCTGGGTCAACATTAACCAATATTCACCACTACTAGCCATGTCATAGGCAAACGTGGTCTGTTCATATGTTTTTTCCACCTCGTTACCAGGCTGCCTACTGCGCCCTGCCCCGTGGGACCAATGGCGTTGCTGTCAACGAGACAATGGGCTGTGCAGCTGACTCACAATCGCCCGACTCATAATGACTTGCAAAAAATAGATTCAGAGATAGCTGGTTGGTGGTCTCAACCTTATAATTTGTGGTTAAATGTGGTTAATAAGGGTTAGTAGGAGTTGATATAATGATTATAATAGCTGATAATGAACACAAAGCTGGCTGATGGTTCGGTTGGTGCTTAATAATGGTTGATAATGGCCAATGATGGTTATATATGGCAATCATGGCTAATAATAAGCAATAACTGGTTGGTGGTTGAACCACCCCGCTGAAAAATATTCATGAACCAACCAACCGTTTGTAAATAATGGGGAACACATGTGTCAAGCCACCAACCAGATAACCATTACCTATGAACAATCGCCAAATGTTGGATATTTGATTTGTGAAAGGTTAATCATTCTTGGCAAATATAACCACAAACAATCAACCATCAACAATTGCCAAGAATGATAAACTATCTGCCCTCAACCATTTGACACCAGCAATACTATAATGATTAACCATTGATAAAATTACCATCAAACATCTTTGGCCATCTTCATTTCAGAAAACCATCACCAACCATCATGTGGAGGTTTCTCAAAATAGGGGACTCCCAAATCATCCCCAAATAGACTGTTTTAGATGATCACTGGGCGATTCTAAGGGTACCCTATTTTGAGAAACCACCATGTAAGCCCTATTATTCAGAACTTATTATCACTGTCCGTTGTTATCCCTCGCCATCCTCAGCCGAGGCCAGTCTCAACCATGATGCTTTGGGGGCTCAATTCGAAACCACCAGAATCAACAATGAACGGTCTATAATGGTTAAAAATAGTTACTCACCGTGATTACTTTTTGGTTAACCAATTAGAATAATGGTTATCATTGTTATCATTGCTAATTAGCATCAGAAATCACGAACCCAGATCACCATCAGCGGCTATCAAAAACCATTGACATAAAATTGCCATTGCTGTCTATCAACAACCAACAACCATGGTTGATTTGATGAATTCGGCATGTACAGTACCATTTTCAGATTCGCCTTTTTATACCCCAATGATTCTTCATGGAGGGTGCCCTGGAAACCTGGAATAATCAACCCAAGGAACCATTCAACCATCTAATCCTTACATCTCATCAACAACCATCCAACCCTCCAATCATCTCATCTTATCTTTCCATCTCATCAACAATCATCCAACCCTCCAACCTTCCAAGCATCTGATCTTTCCAAGGAACTCTCGCTGTGTTTCCGCTTTTTGCTTTTCCGTTTCTCATCCTCGCTGTGCGAAGCACCTCGCTTTTTTTGCGAGAAAGACAACAAGCCGACGCGACCGAAGCACCACGAAGTCATGGAGTTGATCGTGGTTGCATTTTAAAAAAGTTTGATAAAATAGTATAGTGAATCCGTATTTGATATACTACTTGCTATCATGCCAACTGTTGATCCCTATTTACAAAATAGCCTGGATAGACTACTTCCGGATACATGGGTCAAGGGCCTGTAACCCTGGCTGACAAGCCATCCCATCAACGACCAGTGCTCACCACGGCATCCCTGGTCTGAGTCACCGGCCATCCTTCGAAAAGTCCATCAGCCTCTGCAGGAGTGATTGGAAACTGCTGGGGTGCATGCAAATCCAAATGTATTCTTGAGTTAGAACACATGTTTACACACATGGTGCATCAAGTCATCCATATATGGCGCACATACATATATATATATATATATATTAAATATATACTGTATGCTTATATGTGCATGTACATGTGTAGACCGCATTTGACCGTGTATATTATGTATACATGCGACACACATGGCATGTTCAAGCCACAACTTGCAAATGCGGTATGGTTCAAGGGGACAGTCCCTTGGAAAGGTTGGGACTGATCAAAACGACCAACTTTGGGGCACCCAAATGATGGCACCCCCAAATGATAGGGCCATGGCAGCCTCCTTAAATGCCGCCCGGTTCTCAGAAGCACCGGGAAACATCCCATGGATGACAGGTTCAACAGGCACACAGCAGCTCCGCCGCGCCATGGCCTGCCACTTTGCAAGCTCTTCTGCTGCTCCTGGTGAGGCGAGGGCCAATGGTAAGCAGTCCCAAGTGGTGGTTTCTTAAAAATCAACGAGGGGTTACCGCCAAAATGCTTGGTTTCTTACCTGTAGATGATTGGTATAGGATGATGGTTCATCATGTATAGGTAATTATCTATAGTCTAGTTGGTAAGAATGTTTGGTTTGTTACATACAAAAGATCAATACAGGATGATTTGGGGGTAGCCCTGTTTTGAGAAAATCCTGAATTCATATCTGTGTATCTATGGTTGGTGTGCCAATCCACGGTCCAAATTAACATGTTCTCTATATATACTCATGTTTGGACAAAAGTATATGATGCCAATCGAGAGTATATATATATGATACCAATCTGACCATGACTCCTCGGACAAGAATCAACCACTGTCTTACTGCTCAAATGTGTGGTTACCAGGAGGCGACCCCATCTGCAAGGGAAGAATCGCCCAAATGGAATGGAAGCAGTGGATGGCCAATCAATGGTGAGGCTTGAGAATGGCAAGGGAAAATCCAAGTTGCAAATGAAGCACCAGCAGTTTTCGGAGAAACCCCTTCTTATTCACCTATCGGTATAACCCCCATAAAACCCTATCAAATCCCTATAGAACCTGCAGTTTCTGGAGAAACAACTTCCACTCAGTGGTCCTTCTTGAAAAGATGAAGATTCGCAGAGACCAAGCCTTTCATCTTCAACCCAACCTGCTGGCTAGCAGGTTGCGTCTCATTCCATCCAAGGACCAAGCTGCAAATCGAAAAAAAAAAAACAAGGATGCAACAATAAGATGAAACAAGCGAGCAACTTTCTACATTCCAACCATTGACAAAGATCTATATACTATATAGCAAGCAAATGGATGAAGCTTCGCTGTTGCTTGTTCAAAGCATTCGTTCTATGACAACGCCAACTACCAATCACCATAAATCAGTTTGTTCATCATTGCCAGGTCGGTGGTCGTAACTTATTTGGCAACTTGGAATAAGCGGCTCAATGAGATAGCCTTTGGCAGGTATGGTTGAAAGTCCGAATATTTGAACTCCCCAATCAGGTACAAACCACCACAACCATATAAACTACGTACGTGTATAGAAACCATCCACGTGTTCATAAACCGGCCATCGACCATGATTTCTACCCACACGTTGGTGGATGACCTTGGGCGGCCCGCTCTATCGAAACACAGTCCACATTTCAGCGCTACCATGTTGTGGCGCAAGGGTCATCCCGTCCAACCAAGGTTGTTGCTGCTTGTTGCAGGTTAGTGGTCATTGTGGCGATTCTTGTTGGCTATCAATCGCTAATTGACTATGGTTATGCGGTTGGTTATTGTTGCGACTATTGAGCACCAGCAGGAGGTAGCTGATTGTTTTCTTGGCAACCCCATGGTTGACCCAACGGTTGGTTAATCAGGCAGCTTGGCTGACTTTCTACTGAACTAGCCCACCAATGGTTGGCCTATTTGTAGCTAGATGATTGACCTTGAATGCTTCGTCACTAGATGATTGTATCGCTAGATGACTAACTAGATGGTTGTTCCTGAATGGTTAACTAGATGATGATTAATCTTAACTGGCTGCTTCATCGACTGTTCGTAAATGTTTGGCCTGTGGGTCTTGATGAATTACATCAACGTTTCCGTTGCGGAATACCCCAGGATGTTCTTCCCTGAAACCGGCCAACCCCACATGACCTGCGCTAAGTGAACGAAACATCTCCAACCAATCGTTGACCACTCATCAACCACCAGTAGCTATCATTAACCATCACTAGCTTATCAGTACCAGCATATGTCTACCAATGATTCGTCTCACTTGGTTGATTATAGTATCATTGACACAAGCATTAACCACTATTAGCCATTAACCACTATCAACAATCATCCACAAGCATTAACCACTATTAGCCATTAACCATCATTAGCCTATTCACCATCATTAATTGACCGCCATTAACCATCACTAACCGTCACTAACCATCATTAAGCATCAGTAACCATCATTAACCATCAGTAACCATCACTGGCCACCTTGACCCATCATCAACCAGCATCCACCGTGTCATCTTCCACGTGTTGTTGCTGACGGCCGCCTTACTGCTCACGCCCGAGGTGAACTTGGAGGATTGAATCTCGGGCGCGGGGAGTTTCGAGGCTCAGGCGCGGGGCGTGTCGAATGCTCTTGCAACGAGGAGGCTCACGTGGGGATCGAACATGCTTCATCAGCGGTTTACTCATGAGGATTTATCAACTAGTTCATTGGATCTTTCAGAAAAATAAGCAACAACTGGTTCAACGGAGTGGTTCAACATGCGCAGAGATTGTAGAACCACTACTATTACTGATCAAGTTTGGCTTGTCCCGCAGAGGTTATGTAGCTCCCAATAAAAGTTAGTGCTTCATCCACGACATAGGTGTTCAAGTAGCCTGGGACTCTACGGCCGCCTGTGTTTGGTGCGACTTCCTCTGGTGTAGCTTTAGGGTGATGTCATGCAGCCACAAGAGCCAAGAACTAAGGACATTTTGAGTTTGTGTGCCGTAACCATGATCGAAGGTAGCAACCAAAAGGTGATGGACTCATATCGTCAGTCATGATGTAGACCTGCCAACATATGTCAGTGATGATGTAAGGCTCATAGCAGCCGGAACTGCTTTGTTTAGTTACGGTGTTCATGTTATATGATCAGAAGTACCAGATCACTTCATCACGGCCATTGCTGGGTGACCCCAACTGGGATCACCATGCGTCACCATGGGCCGCTAAAGCCTGTAGCCCGTGTGTGAACTGACCCCTGTAACCGCCGCTGCATGGAAGATCTACCTATCTGTGGGAATTGACCAAGCCCTCGGCCATCAACCGTACCTCGCGTCCCTAGGGGTGACCCCCAAACACCACATCAGGTGGTGCCACGGATCCGCACCTCCCAGGGGCACCGGATTTCTCATGCGCGGCGTGACCCCCAGCAGCTCCCCAACTGCCATCCCCCTCCGCCCTGCCAAGCAGCGATGCTATAAATCTGCGGCACCGGGATGCGGCCCTTGGCAGCTAGAACCAAGGCCTGGTGCTCGATCGAGGTGGTACCATGGCGGGTCACCAGGAGGGTTCCGAGCTGTGAACCAGGGACCTCCCAGTGCGAAGCTGAGTAGGTGAAAAAATGCTACAAGGAGAGGCCCCCAAGATAACTAACTTGGTGAAGTACTGGGGTAGCTACTAGTTAGTTGTATCACTTTGAACTATAGTTAAATAGCTTATACACCAAGTTATAACTTGGGGGCACCACCTTGTAGTTATAGGTGTACTTAACATGTTTGAAACAGCAAATCAGATTTGTACGGAAAATGACAATTGTGAGCCAATCAATCACCGTCTTGAGCATCATTGAGTAATCACCACTATCAACCGATATGAAGCAGGACCAAGCGATAACCGTCAGCGCTGAACCACCATTGGTACTTACCAACATTTTTCGCCAATATTAGCCAAGCACAATTCACTATCACCACACCTTATCAAACCTTGCACAACCCTCATGAAACCCTATTAACCATGAGTGTTCACCATTAGTAACGATCACTATATACCATCAACTAACCGTCATCAATCAACATCGACCATCATTGACAGCATTCCCCATCAACAAGTGAATATCAATCGTCATCAAACATCAGTTTTAACAATCATTCACTCTGATTCACCATAATTCACCACTTTCACAATTGATGAGCCTAAAAGAAGTCAACCAACGGTATTCACTATCATCAACCACGCGGCATTACCAACTTTATTTTAACTTGATTGGTATTGTCTGCTATTGATCCAGTAAACGTTTGCTTGTAGTTGGCAGTCCCATCATTAATCCTCATAAACTATCATAAGCTATCATTAATCATCAGTCCACCATTGCCAATTCTTCTCGTGAATCCCCATTTTGAACACTTTTCAAGTAACCATCCTGAAGTGATCATCATTAACCATCACCATAAACGTTTGTCAACTGGCCATGGTTGATTAGCTGTTTATAATTTGTCAGCGATGATTACGACTGGAGTAATCAGCATGTCAAGCATCATCCCGATAGAAAAAAATGGGTGGTCAGTGATGGTTACTGTACGACTGTTTGATGATCAGCATGTCAACCATCATACGGCACGACTGTCACCAATCAGCATGTCAAGCATCATCATCATCATCATCATACCATTGGATCAACCATTAGTGTATTACAGTTGATCATGATGGTTGATCCACTAATCCATCACCTTGTGAATCAAACAGTCGTACTTATGATGATGATCCACCGATTTGTGTCGTACTAATTGATGATGTGAATCAAGAATCCAGTGATGCTTGATCCACTAATTTGATGATGGTTGATGATGGTTACTATGATGCAACTGCTCATCAAACGCACCTTGTGGAGCCACGTCAAACGACCTTCAGGCTTCTTGCTCACCACCTGCGTGCGCCACCGGGGAGTGCGCCACCTGGTGGATACCCATTGGATCCAACGAACCACGACGCACGACGCATGAGACACTCAGAGACTCGTGGTTTCTGGGGCTTAAGGATGGCTCAAATGTGGTGAAAACATGGTGAATGACGTTGCTTAACACTGGTTGATGATAAGGTCGTGAATGGTTATATAGGGAATTTTTGTATGAGTAGTCAACAACGATTCGACCATCCTCGGTTTTGATTACACCGAACACCTGTTGTCAATCATGTTGAATGACGGATGGCAATCATCGATGAAACAGTCAATAATGATACTTAATGATTATCAATTATGGTGGACCGTTGTCCACGATTGTGTCTAATTTGGTCGATAACCATGGTTAATGATTTGGATGGTGATGTTCGTGGGTGGCTGATGGCGGTGAATAGCTCGCATCATAACGACCGATGGGGATGGAGCCAGCACTCGACAAAAAAGAGTTGCTGATGTTATGGTATGATAGGTTTCAGGTAGTACTGCTATCCGATCGTTGTGCGTGGTTATGTTAATTGTAGTTGATTGCAACTTCCCTATGGTACAAAAAAATCATGTAACATTCATAGGAGAACCAGCTGAAACGGCGCTGAGTCAGCGCCCCCAAGGAAGCAAAAACAATTCAATGTGTCAGGCAATCCGCACATCCCAGTGCAGTGTGAGAAGGACTGAACCGCGCCAGTCTATCTGCACGTCCCAGAGCGCTAAGACAAGGGGGCAAATCAACGTCTAGCATGCTGAATCGTAACTTATGCACAATTGACTGGTCGGTGGTTTCAACCCCTATGAAAAATGTGCATGTCACCCAACCAACCACTTCTTAATAGTAGGGAAAGTACAAAAAGTGAATCAAACCACCAATCAGGTTGAGAATTCTTGCACTGCTAATGACATAGTATCTTTTCAAACCTTATCTCCACCAAAAAAAAATAACCCCTGAAACTAACTAGGGGGATCATCACTACTGCACCAATGACACAGTAGCCATTTTCAAACCATCCAAGTCTCGGTGTAACTGGCAACAGCTTCCCCAACTTTAGCTTCTGGCAATCCGCATGCAACTGGTCTCAGAACCACTCCCGGCGTGCCACTAAAGAAGGGCTGCTCAAACTATGATTTTACAGCGGATACATATTGCATTGGTTTCTCCACATAGGGAAAGCCAAAAGTTATGGTTGGTTTGTCACTGGAAATGAATACTATTGGATGATTTGGGGGTACCCCTGTTTGAGAAACACCCATGCGCTGTTCATCCATTTAAGCCCAAGAACACGCCAAACCAGCCCTTGATTAGCCATTGATCAACCCTGTATCCACCAGAACCATGTTTTATCAACCCTATTTCCACTACAAAACATCCCATGTCTGCAGACAAATGAGTATTTCTCAAGTCATAGGGTTTATTCGTCATTTATTGCAATAAACCAACTTGGGGGTCCCCTATATTATTTGAATAAACCACCATATCCACTATCAACAACCCATGTTTGCAGATATTATATATTCCTCTGCGCAAAGAAGTCGATTCTCCACATCCATTGCCGAACCTGATTCCAGAAGCGAGTGGGCTACCCATGTTTGTAGATAGATGGACCCATATTGGTGGTGATTATCCCCTATGATTGACCATGATCAATAGTTAATCCCTATAAAACCCTATAAAACCCTAAAATACCCTATAAAACATTATAAAACCTTAAAAAACCCTAGAAAAAAACCTATAAAACCCTATAATCCCCATGACACGCTCTAAACCTCCCCTGTTTGTAGGACCCGCTGGCCTCATTTTTTTCCATGGGCAGTTCCGCCGCCAGTCGTTTCTCCTTCTCCACATCCTGGCACTGGGAAGCCCTGGTCGTCACGACCCGGGATCGGTTGATGGTGTTCACCAACCCCTTAACTGGTTGGTGGTTTCAACCCCTATGAAAAATATGCTTGTCAACCAACCATTCGTTAACAAATAGTAGGGAAAATAAAAATCTTTGAAACAACCAACCCTTGACCATTCTTAGGTGCTGCTATTGACCATGAACCACCGTTGTCAAGCATTAGTGATCATGATAAGTTACCATCAACAACGGTAACCATTACAGTAACCATTAGTTACCATTAGTAATGGTTGGAATGATGATTATAACCACTGTTAGTAACCATTCCAACCATTAACCATTGTTCTTAACCATCTACTAACATCAACCAACTATCAATATGGACCCATAATTATTAGCCCATTGTGAACCAGTCCAACCATCAACCAACCAGTAACCAACCATCAACCAACCAGTAACCAACCAACCACCAACCATCAACCAACCATTGATTGTGATTAACTTAAATCATATTCCAACCATTCATTAACCACTAACCAACCATTCATTAACCACTAACCAACCATCAACCAACCATTAACCAACCATTAACCATCGATTCACTCGCCATTCGCCATCGTCAATCAACCTATCCTCGCCTCATCCACCTTGGCCTCCTTCTTCTGCCGCCGCGACATGACCTGGAGTCGTTTCCAGCCCCGAGGTATCGCAACGCTGCTTAGGGGTGGTAGCCATGGTGGTCATGGCAGGTCCCCTACAAGCATGGCTATATCATCCGGGTATAGCTTGTAAGACCTGCAACCACAGCTTTGAAGACCTATAACCATGGATAGTTACCAGTTACTAAGTGGGGATGTACATCATTCATCCAGCCTTGTGGCTGTTCTTAGCTGCCTGAGCTCTTAGCTGGTTGGGGTCGTGGCTTGTTTCTGAAACACAGGGGGGGGGGGTCTTACAGAACCATGGGACTTAACAACCAGCCGTTGGGATAAATAGTGCATCAACCCGGATGTGACCATGGTGTTCAAGCAACAGCTATCGGGACAAATTGCATACCGCAATCTGGCGGAGCACCCTATGTCCGGTGTAAAGGTGCTGGAAGAGCTCCTGGCTGTGGATCAATGGTCTGCTCAAACCTTTTGGAGCCACAATATGACCCACGGCCCCCACGGCGACCAGTGAGAAATGATGAGGAGCACAGGAAAAGGTAAATTTTCGGGGTTCAGTACCAGTATAGATCTGTTTAGCTAGTAGGCAATCCAGTTTCGGCTTCATGGATGATGCCAGCCACATGCTCCCAAGCACTTTTGTTTTCGCCACTTTCAATGATGGTTCGCAATTACCCTTTGGCAAACGAATCTGGAGGCTAAAAAATCACAACTTGTTACAGGTAGACCAGCTATGAATGGTGGATTTTTAGCCTCCACTCTAGTTTACCAGACTGTATCAACCATCATTCAGAGTTATGAATCATCAAGTCATCACTACTTAACCATCGACAACTCACAACTAAGCACTATCGGCTATGATTGACTCTTCTTAATCATCATTCTAGCAAGCCTCAATCATCATTCACCGTGATTAGTACTTAGCCATTGTTTGGGCATTATCTAAGCATCATGAACATTCATTGATGATCCACCATGATTAATCATCATCAACCATAAATTGACGTGTCATCAACCATCAGCTACCATCATCTACCATCATTAATCATCATCTACCATCACCATCATGATGAACACACTCCATCAGTTACACCCAAGTTGAACCATCAGTTACTCCATCAATGAACATTTGGCAGTGGGTCAAAACCCCGTACCCCTGGTTCCCCAATCATTAACCATTGTTTTCACTATTGTTGGTGGAAATCACCCATTAGTTGGTTGATCAATATTGATCCATAGCCATTTCTTTGTGTTGCTGGTTATCGGCCATCACTAGGCCATTGACAGCCATCGTTGACCCATAGGTAGGACCTCGCCGAGCCATTGCTCGTCGATCTTGGTGGGATCGATGCCGGCCTTGGGGGAGGTGAGAGCTGTGGCATCAATGGGCATAAGCAACGGGTGAGCATATGTTGATAGTGGTTACTTGGTGGTTCCTTAGTGGTTACTTGGAGACTTAGTGGTTCATAATGATTGATGAGTGGTTCGGAATGGTTGGTGGGTTATGGTTTCATAACGAATATGGTTAGTTGATCATGGTTTGTAATGGTTTTGCTGTATGGTTCATGACTACTAACCGTTTATAGTTGGTTGATATAACAGTTGATGAGAATTGAGAATTATCAACTAACCAATCATTGAAACCATGATAGTCAAGTGTTACATCATGAAACCATGGTTGTCAGGTTGATGTTGGTCTATCATGTTTTAGTGGTGGCTGAGACTGGTACAGGTGTTCGCTCGCAGCTCAGCTCAACAACCACGCGTCATGACTTTCACCTACCATGGCATCACGAGCGTTTCACCTATTAAGCATTAAACAAATGGTGTTTGGGCATCTATAAACCATGACACTTCAACAATGATTGTCAATCACAAGTAAGAATTACATAGAATTACCATGTACTCATCTTTGTTGCTTGGTGATTCATTCTGCTTGCTATATCCTTACACGATCCTTACATCTGCTGCTCAAGTTGTCGATCCTTATCAATAGTTTACACTGCACTCTGTTTTCAATGAACAATTCACCATTAACCACTTTTAATCATTGACGGTTGTTGGCAACCCTTTCATTTGTTCATAAACCCTTGCTGCTTGTATATCGTCTAAGAATGTTATCTCTCAACACTACTGCATACCATTCATCAACCACCAAATAAGTATATAATATACACCTGGTATATCCGCATATTCTCGTTAGTTCCCCAACCATCAACCATTCATCATTATTAATCATTAGTTGTTGGTCGATATTGGCCCACAAGCTGTCTTAATATCACTAGTTGGTGGGCCATTGGTTAATCACAAGCTGTTGACCAACACTAGCGTTATTCAATCATTATTAATCACTAGTCAATCACTGGCTGGTTGTAAATGATAATGATTGATGGCTATTTCAATTTCATCACTAGTTGTGTTAATCGCTGGCTCATCACTAGTTGTGATTAATCACTAGTTAACGACTAGTTCATGTTTCTTAACCACTGGCTGTTATTACTATCACAAACCAGTTAATCATTATTCATCACTAGGTCTTAATCAACAGTATTTACAAACATTTGTCAATCCTTTGTTATTACAAACATTTTAACATAAGTAGTTAATCACATGTTAATCACCAGTAGTTAATCACATGTTAATCATCACTAGTTAATCATTATTATTCACTAATTAGTTGTGTTAATCACTAGTTAATCACCGAACATTTGTGTTGGTTCATCACTGGCTGTTGCCTCCACTGCAAAGCACCGGAGCACAGGCATCCAAAGCACCGCTCGCATCCGGAGCTCGTCGCCCTTCTGCCGTTGGGCTTCGCTCCTGGTGACCACCCGGAAGCGCCGGGTTGCTAAGGGGAAACCATGGAGACCTTGGGGGCGGTCTCCAGGATCCCTGGCTGGCATACACAAGTGGCTACTATGAGTGGCTTGCATATTTTAGTGGCATAGTATGGCATAGATATTTGAGTGGCGAAAAAATGGCTACCTTGTAAATCAATTTACCTCGCTGGCGATATTTGAGTGGCGCCAGCTGGCTAGTTAACCAGCCATCAGTGACCACACGAGTGTTTCTGATATTAGCTCCGCTGTATTGAAAGTTCAATTTACCACTATTGGCTTGCATACATATGGCATACATATTTCAGTGGCTATACTGGCTACATGGTAAATCAATCATATGCCAAAAAGGTTAGGATTCTGAGTCGTGGCTCGTTAGACCACAAGTTACTCTCTGGTGTAGGGACCTTGAAGTGGAAATCCAGCATTGGTACAGAGTGGCACTCCCCTCCGTTAGCTAGTTTGGATTATGCTTAGGGTAAGTGCCAGTTAGAGAAGATATAACTACACTTACAGAACTTGTACATATTTGTATTGGCATATAAAGATACATCACCAGGAGGCTACCACTCAGTAGATGGTTGCCCAAGGTATCCTTATGGAGATTTCCCATCACTACCAGGTTGGTTTCCAAAGAGCAACTACAAGTTGATGGTTAATCATTCATTACTAGTTGATGATGGTTCTGAAACCTTGTTGAATATTGTTGGTTGTGCAATTATCTAGTTCATTGTTGATGATGAATTAATGACAAACAATAGTTGCAATATTATGTAAACAATGAAGTACTTGTTGATGGCCAACTATCATAATGATCAACCATGGCAGATGGTTGATTACTTGTTTACACAAGTTCATCATACAATGATATTTGTTGATAATAGTCAAAAAATGCCTTGGTGGTCAACTAATGGTAATACGCACGGCGCCGTTTATAGCCCTTCACATGACTTTTGGACAATAATGTTTGTGTGAGGTCGGTCGATATGATACACAACTACAGTCTCATGATACTGGTTTGTGATAATTGTTCGGAATAGTGGTGCGTAACTATCAGCGGTGATGATCTTGGCTTCGTGCTGGTTGATGAACGATCATGGCTTTGCGCAGTTTACTAGCCATTCATTCAGCCATGACCAGCTTCTTCACCATCGAAGCATCATTGAACCAGTTGGCTTATAACCTAAGCATAGCTATATCTACGATATCTACCATAAATGGTACCCTAGTCATAACCTCAGATAACCAGCTTCTGAACCATCATAATCATCATCGCACTGATGATGGCTTGGGCGAATCAACTTCCAGCGGCTTACCATCATCAAGCATCAATAATAACCATCATTCTTGATAATAATCATGGCATGATCTAGCTCCAATGATACTAACCATCATTCTTGGCTTACTGTTAAACTTCATGGCTTATTAAGCATCATTGCCACCCCAGTTCTAAGCTAAGCTAACCCTTCTTAACCAACCAACCCACTTATAAGCTTATTAAGCTGGTGGTTGGTAAAGAAGGGTTACTATAAGCTAAGATTATAAGCTGGTTAACCCACTTATAAGTTTATCAAGCAACCCACTTATAACCATCTGGTTATTAACCCACTGGTTGGTTAAGAAGGGTCAATAGCTAATCATCTGGCTTATAACGATACTAGTTATCTTGGTGGCTTATAGATCCCTTGCTAAAAATATATATTGTTAATTAGTGGTTATATGGTAAATCAATCCCCAAAAACACAACAAAAACCTAAGAACTCGTGGGTATAAGCCATCCAGTTATTGTTGGTTATCATCCCCTATTATCAACCATTAACCAGCTATAAATCACCATTGGTTGGTATAAGCCATCCAGTCATTCATCCACCAGTCATAGTTTCAACTGCTATTGTTGCTTATTATACCCTATCATTAACCATTAACCAGCAATTAACTTATAACGATACTAGTTATTAAACATCACTATTCACCCGCTGGTGATGCTAGGCCCCCGGCGGCCATGAGCCGCTCCTGGAGAGCATGATGCCGCTGCTGAAGGAGGCCATCTTCGCCTCGCGGCGGCCACGGAGAACCCGCGGGGTTCGGGGCCCAGAACGGCGCGGTAACGTGATGCGTTTCAGGATGGTGAAGGGTGGTTTGATATGGTTTAATATGGTTTTATATGGTTTTATATGGTTTAATATGGTTTTATATGGTTTTCTTATGGTTTTAAATTATTTGATCTGGTTTATCTTATACTATTATATATATATATGCTTGTGTTAATGGTTCAATATGGTTTAATATCATGTAATCATGCTCAATAATATTTAATAGGGATGAATAACCAACAACAATGGTTTAATAATGTCACTAGTGGTTCACGTTTCAAAATAGTTAGTGTGATGGTGAACGAATGGTCAACAACAATGGTCAACAACAATGGTTAACAATAACGGGCAACCATAATCAATGATGATTAATAACTGATGATTTGAATTCTGGGTCAAGAATGCTGAATCGGTGGTTCCGTACCGATTTACGATCCATAATAAGAATGGCTAAAAAGGGTGAATATATGGTGAATAACCATTGATAAATTACAACCATAGGGATGAAGGTGGTTAATTGATGGCTGATGATGATTCAATGATGGCTTGGTAGTGGCTCGTTGATGGCTAAGTCAATAGGCTGGCTATCGATGGTCACGCTGATGAAATCCATGCTTGGTACTTGGTTGATTCAAGATGGCTCAGGATGGCGTTGATGATGATTGATAACGAGTGCATGATGGCTAAGAAGGCTTCATGAAGGCCACTGCGGGTAACTCATGGTTTATAAATCTTGATCATTCTAGTGGGAGACCAATGGTGATACACAACCCAAGTTTGAAGGTATGGTAAATCACTGGCTCTTCATTTGGAGTGTTCATAATACATCAAGTCACCAGCAAGAAATGACACGATCGTGATTTCTCGGAGTACCTCTCTGCGCCAATCTTGAGACAGTGCACAATCAGCACCCAATGTGAAGTGAAGAGCCAACAGCGACATGGCTATGGGTCAATATTAACCAACCAATAATAGGGGATAATAACCAGCATTCATGGGGAAAACAATGATTAATGATGGGGAACCAGGGGGACTAAGGGTGAACTGACCCACTGCCACATTTGTTCAGCTATCTATCCGCGACGAGTTGCTGACGCTGGTGGCTGCTGCAACAGCCAATGACCATTGGAGAAAAGCCAAAATGGGACTCGCCACAGGTCACTTTGGTGCATGATGGCTGTTGTAAAAACAATTTGGGTGGTTTCTCCAGCCATAGGGAGCCCCAAAATTATGAATGGCTTATTTAATACTATAAATGGTTGATATTAGATGATTTGGGTGTCCCCTATTTTGAGAAACCACCATTTAGCTGAAGCAAGGTTCGCGGGACACAATGAAGTTTCGACCATCCCCAGTTCTCCACTGGAAAGCGACCACTTCGGGGCCAACCATGGCGCATCTGCCACGGAAACCACTGGGGCTCCGGCCGTTTGCTTGCTGGGATTGTTGATCATGACTGAACCTACGAGAAGCCCGTGCCCCACTGGATTCCTGGGGATGACATGAAGCTAGGGTGAACAGCCAGGGTGAACAGCGGCCCACCATGGCTTCAATCTCCCAGCCCTGAAGATGCAAGAAATCACCAGCGCTTCACCACCCTTGAGATCCGCATGAACAACGTTGGTTGCTTCAGCGGTCCAACATGTTCCCAACAGGCAAGCTGAAGAGTTGAATCGAGCAATGTTAAGTTGTTGGCTGTCTGCAAGTGAAACCCATCCAAAGTAAGTAAGTTCTGACGGGGAAGTTGCCGGTCAACCCACCCAAAACCAGTCGTCCTACCGGTTTCCTACAACTTCTTGGTTAAAAACCCTTAGTTTTCATAAAAACAACCCTTAGTTGACCAAGTTTCCCTTAAACCCTAAGCAACAACCATTGTTGAAATACCTGACTACCAGTTGCCTACAAGTTATGGCTTCAAAGGAAAGGGGCTCAACGACTTGGCTTTACAGTTTATCAGGGACGGAGGCTTGATTGTGAATTTTCAATAGTGAAGGACGGCGAATTGATGGTTCATTGATGCTTAAGGATGGTCATATATTTGGTGATAATTGATGGTTCATTGATGGTTAAGATGGTTACTTGATTGTTAAGTAAGGATGGCTAATCATAATGGTTATGGATGATCCATGGTTAATTGATGGTTCATTGATAACAGCTGGATCTTATCAATCATCATTAGCCATCTTTACCAATGACTACCATTTGGACACTAGCCCTTAGTACCATTAGTAAGCACTATTACCATTTGCCATGATGACTAGTGGATCAGATGAATCATCATTAGTCACTTATCATCATAGTCATTCATCTTTCATCGACCATTACTCCATTTGGTGGTTTCTCAAAATAGGGGAACCCCTAAATCATCCAACATTAAACATTTCTAGTAATAAATCATCCTTTTGTGGGTTCCCCTACGGCTTGAGAAACCCCCATTTGGTCACTAGCCATGGCTGAAAACATGGCGCAAGGATAGCACAGAGGATAGCCGCTCCCGCCGGCCCTAGATTGACTATGATTCACCATCAACTCACCATTCATTAATCAATAGGCCATGATTAATTCAACTAATATGATAGTTAATAGTTCATCAAAGGCAGCCCTTGATTATCATAGCCATGATAATTAATAGGCCATCATTCATCAAGCCATGTCAATGAATTAACAAATCGTTCATTAATCATTAACATGGCCACCATGATGTTGGGGGTTCATAATCAGATTGGTTCACCCAGGTATGTGCCAAAATCATAAACCCCCACCATGGCCATTCTTATACTGGATATCTTTATAAACCAACGGTTTGTGGGGTACCACTATGGCTTGGCACATACCCTAATCACCATGAGCTCGCCGCCACTATGACTTGGTTAGACCTCTGAATTCACCACCATCCGGACTGCCCCTCGCCTGTGTCACGTCAGCCCAAACACGACGATTTGCGCATCACCCAAACACGCGGCGGGACAGCAGCAGTTGCACCACCCGCGGTGGGTCGGAACGCCCCGGTGGGGTACAGATCTGCGGGGCTGAGCTCGATGGGGCAACCGTCAAGGAATGATCCAATGGATCCAATGGTGTTAAGCCCAAAACTTCTGGTGAGAGCGGTAGTGCACTGTAGATGTGTAGCACTTTGGGGTGGGTGGGTCAGTGTAGCTGCGCTAATCACATGTTGATCATTCAGTTTCATCATCTGCCAGCCACAGATGCAAAGGGCACAGCGACGAAACCTGCATGGGAGTGTCTTCTGATATGAACGTGTTCATGATGACCCTCCCGCAACCATCACTACACGGACCTTGGTAGCATGGAAATTGATTCATTTGGGGGTACATCATGTCATGGCACAAGCTGTTGCATTTTTTGGCTGTGTCCCCAAAACAGGAGCAATGGCCAAATTATAGCTTATGCTTCGCCATTTATGAGCACTATCAACCATTTGGCTATTTGTCAAAACCCTGTACCCCTGGTTCCCCCATCAATAACCACTGTTTCCCTATACTTTTGTTGGTGAACTTATCCCTCATGAAATTGGTTGATTGATATGGACCCATGGCCATTTGCAACCACTATTGATGTTGTTGATCGGCGGTAACTCCACACCCATCACCTCACTACCATTGATTCCCTGGGTTGGTTGGATCCATTTTTGGGAAGGCATTCGGGGTAAGCTTTGCCATCCAGCGACGATTGCAATGAAATGATAAGCACCAGATATCGCCGTTACCACTATAAGTATTGATTATGATAAGCCAACATGCGTAAGTATTGATTATAATTTCAATTAACTACTATAAGCCCTAATAAGTATAACATATAGCATTGGCTATAACAAATTATTAGCCACTAGAGATTAGATATGGCCATGATTTTGGTTGTATGTCCTTGCAACTATTATGTATAATGAGATATGGCCATGATATTTGCTATAGTCATAGTTATTAGCCACAATAATGAGTACGACATGACAGTCAGAATTCCCATTGTATGACCGTCAGAATAGTTCATCAGAATTGTCATCATATTTCCGAATTACCATCTGAATGATGTGAAACAATGTTCAGTATAATTACAGATTTTTTGATATGCAGCCAACATGAATAGTTATAGACATTATGATGTCATGAGATCATACTATAGGACATGAATTCAGTTTTAAAACTCATATCTAACATCATAAGCATATTGTGTTGATAATCTGATGACAAAGTTACACCAACCATTTATTACGAGCATACTACTATGAAGATTATAACCTCGTCATTGCCAATGTCATATATATATATATATAGCTGGTATATCCCCAGCTTAATTCTTTGGCCAATCAGTCCCCGGACTGATCAACCATGAGCCAGAGTCGGTTAACTGGTGACCCAGAACCTCATCAGAGCCTCAGGCACTGCTTGATCAGGGCTATGGGTCAAGCAGTTAACCAGCAATAACCAACCATTTTAGGGAAAACAGCCTGGTTAATAGTAGGGGAACCAGGGGTACGAGGTTTTGACCCACAGCCATGTTGCTGATAATTGCCAACCACCACCACTGATACATCCCCCTATCAGCAACCATTAGCCATAACAATCTATCTCACATATTCTCCCTGTTTAGCTTTGCTGGTTATCTATCCCCCTGGTTGCCGGTCATTTGCTGCTGGACCAACCATTGATAAGACCATCCCATGGCTGTCATGAAACATTGTTGAGAAATTAATTGCTGCTAGGAAACCACCACTCATATCATGAAAGTGTAAATATTTTGCAATCAGGGGATAATGTGTTTAGCATTAATTAATTAACAGATTTTCCTAATTTTTACATTCAAAATTCATCATTGAGTGAAAAGATATCTTAAGCAACAATTGGGATTCCCCCAATGAAACCAGCAACACATGGCTGGTACAGTACAGCCCCCAACATCAACAAGCAATTCGCCGCTGGTGGCTTCACAGCAACATCCGGAACCCGTGTGAGTTCAACCCGTGGCGAGTCATGCGTCATGGTAGCATGGTAGCAACGGAATTTCCAGCTGGGTTTCGTGGGCCTAGTGGATGGCTTTCGTGGTACCACGTTGTTGGCAGTTTCCCTTAAGGTTGGATACCACGGGGGTTTTTTTGAGCTTGTGATATATCTGGGGATTCATGGCACCGTTGCGACGAGCGACATAAAGTGCTTCTATGGTATCGCTTTATTTACTTGCCAAAGACCACGTGAAACCTATAACCTCATGGGTGATGATAAATTGGTCATCTGTTACCACGAGTCCGTGAGATACTTCCCTACCTCAAATCATCACTCTTGGAAGATCCCAAGGGTTGCTACGTCCAACCCTGACGCTTTCATCACAACTTGGCTGCGCTATCGCTATCAGCGCTGCTTTTTTGCTGCGTGACTGTGTGCCAATCGATAGCATCTCCACGGCAGGCCGTGAAGGAGGGGCTGAAACTCAGGACCTTAGCGCTCAGAGGGCTGAGCTTTCGTGTTCTACACCCACTAAAAAAAGTCACTGGTTGTATGCTATTGGGAATGTGAGACTGGTTAATGATAGTAATATCGAAGCAACAAGTAGCAACACTTAAAGTCACCATTTCGTTTTCGCGTAGGTTACTGCATCCTGTTTAGTTTCTGATTGTTTCGGGGAGCATACGAGGGAAAACCGAATTGTGGACTATCCGCACCAATGTTCGCAGCTGCCAAGAACGAAACCTCCCAAAATGGCATCCCAAACAACCAAATATACATGAAAGCCAGTGCCAGCGGAAGCGAAATTCACTGCTGAGGTAGGGATTTGAGTGCGGATTAATGGCTTCCCTATCGCATTGCAAGCGGTGATGCTACACACAATGGTTTTTTGCAATGAGACCTCAACATCGCAGCTGAATGAGCAGCAGGGAGTGCTGCCTGTGAACTCCCCAGGCCAAATTACAAATGCTTACTAATGATTTATCATCAAATCCATCGATTCGTCAACCATTCAAAATCATTTAATTACAAGTAGTTCCCGCACGAGGCGGAGGCGGAAGTTTCCAAAACTTATAAGTGCATATAGAAAAAAAACATTTGAGCCTATAGAATGGCGGTCAAAACATCACGAGCGCGCAACTTGTCTGGAGAATGATCTTGTGTTGCGGTTTTTGACAAGGCAATGCATGTCCTGGGTCACGAAACAAATCAAACTGTTTCTTGGGTCTGGAAACAGAATGACTTTGTGATGTCATGGATGTAATTTATGAGTTTCGTATCACAAGCTTTCATTCTTCGTAATCTTGGAGAGGTCTTAGTGTAAGCTAGGGTTGTCACAACTGAATGTATCATGTCACTGCCTTCGAAAATTGGTATTTCACTCATCAAATCATCAATGAAGTATTTCATTAAAGACCACGGGCAAGCATTGTCTACAGTCTTACAAGGCAAGCATTGTAATGTGGGGCAACTTGCGACAGCAACGCGACGCATCCGTTTTTTTCCGGCAAGAGCAATTGCAGTCGAAACGATCATTACACGGTCCACAACGACACGCGCAATGAATTGCTGAAGTGTTTGACACAACTCAAGAACATGTCGCTACAGCTCATGCAAGTGCGTGACTAAATCAGGATGATACATTAGCATCCACAAGAGACGCGCGTTCCCAGGTAGAACTTTGATTTCCACATCTTGAGGGTGTCCAGTCACTAAACTGTGCGCGTGAAAATAAATGAGAAATTTTTGCATCACATCCAAACCTTTATACGTCAAGACCATGTGCGTAAAATCTTGGTCTTCCTCTAGAAAGCGCAAAACTTGCCAGAGGCAGTTGTAGCAGACACCAAATTCACAATAAACCAAAGCAGTTCTTTCGTCTCTCCATAAATTGTGAGTCTTATTGCATGCAACACACCAGTTTTTCTGCAGCGCTTCGTAGACCCGCAAAGCCCTTTTGAAGCCATGTCTCACTTTCGATGCGTCAACAGATTGAAATAACACATAGTCATTTGGAACAGGAATCTTATCAATGGTTTCTGCGAGAACCAGTGTAGCGAAGGACGAGCCCTTGCGACGACTGTTGCAGATTTGTCGAAACTTCTCCGTCGAGCATGTTCTGGCACGAAAGAACGTGGAACAAGCAGACAAACGCAAGACAGTTCTGACGTCGTACCATGAGAATTGTTCGACGCTGTCGATGCAAAACATGGCCATTGTTTGGACACGGTCCCCAGCGACGCGCGTCCTGTTGCTATGTCTTGAAAATGAACTATCCCCAAAAAAAAAAGACTACTAAGTCCGTCCGTCATGTGACTTCCCACATTCACATTGTGTCACCAATTGGTTATCTCATCGATGCTTCTTGTCTATGATTTCTTGTTTCTTAGTATATTTTCTCGACCTTGGACATTTTATCTTGTGACCATTTGACCAACATCTTTTTACATAAGTTCCTTCGCAGCCACAGACAAAACACAACCCATCCGTCTGAGACCTAGAACTAAGAGGATTTGAATATCCACTGAAAACTAGATTCCAAAACTACTTCAGTTCAGGATCCTCAAGAAAGAGTTCAGTATCCTGGAGTTGCCAGTTGGTAGTCAGCTAAGAAAACAAACGCCTATCCCGTGATTCTACGATCGAGGCAACAAGCAACCACCATGCTGGGGCACTGTAGCACCGTTGTGGATATGATGATGGCATACCAACCACGGCATCATCCACCTGGCCCGCCACCACCAGGGCACCCGGATCATGTTGCATCCCTTTTCAGCGGGCCTGCAGCACGCGGCTGACAGCAGTGCCTACTTCCAGGCTTCGGAAAATTTCCTTCCTCCAGCTGCAACCTTCAGACGCGCTCATATGGGGGGTTCTATAAATTGGAAACCCCAAAAATGGTTGGTTTATTACTATCAGTTGACTGTAAGTGATTAATGATGGATGATTTAGGGGGTACCCTATTTTGAGAAACCCCCATATCCACATGAGTCGAGTCGTTAGGAGAATCCGGGCAACCAAGTTCGCAACCGCATCGGTCAACAGATAAGGCTTTTCTTTTTCGCACTTGTGTTGGGGGGTTCCGCGTTCTCTCAGTCCACAAGCATTCAAGCATGTTTACACCAGGGGATGGCCCAACCAATCAACCATCTTGGTGCAAACCGTCAATGTCAACTGATCCATGTACATGTCCTCCGATCGATCATCTTCCTTACCCTTGACCCCCTTAGCACCCCGACTTCAAGCAACCCACATCTTCATCACTGAAATGCATCTCTGGTTCCTGGGCACCACGAGCCCTTCATAGGATCGGCTGGTTACTGCCCTCCGGACAGCTGGCTGCGTTCATCATGAATGCAGCGTGGAATGGTCACAGACTTTGCCTTTGGATGAGTTTTTGTGTTTTGAACCCAAACATCTATCTGTGTGTCAAAATTGGGAAAAAAACGAACCTGGGTTTTTTGCCTCCCGAACAACACTTGATTTCACCTTTTTCGGAAGATGCTTTGGCCGCTTGCACTGCTGGAAACATTTGCTGTTCCACGAACCGTTGCTCACCCATGCCATTTCTTTTCAAGTCACAATTGTCAGCAACGGCTCTCGTTGATACTGCTGCTCCATCTCGCTGAATTGCCCAGACAGTTGGCGTTGAAAGTAGACCCATCATTGAAAATGCATCGAACACCATTGGGTGCTTCTCAAAAGAGGGGTACCCCTGAATCATCCAACAATTGTCATTTATAGTAGTGAACCAACTATTCTTTGGGTGCCCCCATTTTAAGAAACCACCATTTGTAATTGCTACTCCATCTCTGATCGACCAATGCATGCTCCGAATCAACAAGGGGTGGAACTTGCATTGTGATCAGCAGTTGCCAGAAAATCTCAATATGATGTCTTATCAGAATGATATATCATCCAAACAACTCTAGATGGGAGAATCGACCTTACATCATCAACAACTATTTGTGCACCTACAATGATTGCTACGTACTACGAACCAACTATCTGCTTGGAATCATTCGTAATTGATCAACTCTGTACCAACACTTGATCAACAACTAGTTCTTCATGTTGAACTTTTTGTCAAAAGTCAACTTAGCCAACAATTGATCATTCACAGTTGACGAAGTTGATCATCTGTCAATGATCAACTGTTAATAATGAACTAGTTGTGATTGGTCAACTTAGTCAACAGTTGAGCATGATTAACCCTCAATAGTTGATGAGTAGTCAACTTACTCACCCATCGCTAGTTGATGATTTACTAAACGTTCAGCATTGACAGCTGGTGGCGCCGGCTGAGCACCCCAGACATGGCACTCAGCCACTGTGGTGCTCACAGTCTCAGGACAACGTGGTAGCTGCTGAGCCCCCCAGGTTAGCTCCCAACGATAAGGGCCGCGGGGCTACGATACAGCAGTGGTTACAAATGACTGGTGAGCTAATCCAGAAGCAGCTCAAGTAAACAACAGTGCCTGCTAGAACTGCCAGTCATGAGCCATACATATCACTGATTGGGCTTATTCGCTGGAGTTGATAACCTCAATGAACCAGCTCACAAGGTGGGCTTGGTTACCTGGTATTTCTGAACCGGCTGGGGGGGTCACCTACGGTCCAGATGAAAGCAGTACCCAGGAATGAACAAGTCGTCATGATTGTTACAATATTGATGATGAACCATCATTGAAACCAATATGAACAACCACTCTTCACAAAGGGTGACAACCATGAACAAACACTAGCCTGTATTTACATCAAGGGATGGACCAGCACTGAAAAAAATTGTCTCCACGAATTGCGAGGATCAAACCCCAAAACACCTGCTCAGTCTTTGGTCGGGACTTTGGGCACAGGATTGATTCCCGTTGCCTTGTACACCCAAACTAGTTGACCACCGGATGCTATCATCACACCTTTTCTGGAAACATCCCTTCTGACTTGGGAATCTGCGATCCAAGAGCTGCTAAATCTTGAGGCCACGGAGAAGGAACGAAAACTAGATGCAAGGCTGGCAAAGATCAAAGGAACACAACATGTGCGCAAAGAAAAGAACGGTAGTGATGAACCTGGTGATCTGTTATCTTTTGCCTCAAAAAATGGAGTGATTATCCTGATGATGGTGATGACGAGGAGGATGAACCTTGCTAAAGCCCTGGGGGCTGAAGCGGACTGCTTTCCCCACTGAGGGCCCGCGACCATGATACTTGCAAAGACCTACGGGCCATGGAGTGAACAGGGTATTTTTGGGATCGCATGGGATTGCAGCAATGGGAACTTGAGGCTTACTTGAGGCGGTCGGGAACCATCTCAGAAAGAGAGTGTTCATTCATGTAAAATGTTGAAATATGCATACAAAAAAATAAGGATTGGATGCTGTCCAGAACTAGGAGTCCACCCACGAACAAAGAATGAGATGCTGTTTGCTGCTGAAAGGCAACAATGAGTCAGCGGTGCTTTCGCTACGATTTGTGATGGATGCGTATCTTATTTTCGTGCGAGAGATCATCACCAGCTCTAAATCTCTGCAGGGGTCTGAAAAAACAAGAAATGGCCGGCCATGCTACTTTCCTATCCGCCTATCCACTGTCTTCCTATCAGAGTAGGTCCACGTAGAGCAGAGTAGATTCAACCTGATACTAGTACAGCGTTGATTTCACAAGGTTACACCCACCTGCTTAGTATCCCTTATCATCCGTTCAATAGTCGTTATCATCCCATCCCCATGCAGCAGCAATCGTAAGGCATTGTCTATCATCAAAGGGAGCAGTTGCACATACTCCAAGAGAAAAAAATCGGAAATCGGTCCACAATGACATCACCAACTCAATGGACTCATCCATCCCACCGCTGCCTTTCCCACTCCATGCGCCAGGTACTCATAGGGAGCACAAACGGCCTCCGACTCATCGGTACATTTCCTGAGCAACGAGGGAGCCCTGCACGGTGGCAGGGACACGAA
>VSDK01006943.1:318477-329784 GCA_009767595.1 Symbiodinium kawagutii | reverse complement strand
TATTTCTTTTGAGATCTATTCCTTTTGAGATCTATTTCTTTTGAGATCTATTTCTTTTGAGATCTATTTCTTTTGAGATCTATTTCTTTTGAGATCTATTTCTTTTGAGATCTTTTTCCTTTGAGATGTATTTCTTTTGAGATCTATTTCTTTTGAGATCTATTCCTTTTGAGATGTATTTCTTTTGATATCTATTCCTTTTGAGATCTTTTTCCTTTGGAGATGTATTTCTTTTGAGATGTATTTCTTTTGAGATCTATTCCTTTTGAGATCTATTCCTTTTGAGATCTATTTCTTTTGAGATCTTTTCAAATCTTCGTAACACGGAAGTTCCGCACTTCGTAACTAAACTTCCTTTGATCATGAAATCTACAACCATTGAAAGTCATTGATCATGATACCTTGCTTAGTATTGATTGAATTACTTTCTACGAATAAATTCCCCGTAACACGGAAGTTCCGCACTTCGTAACTAAACTTCCTTTGATCATGAAATCTACAACCATTGAAAGTCATTGATCATGATACCTTGCTTAGTATTGATTGAATTACTTTCTACGAATAAATTCCCATGAATTCAGCAAGCATTCAATCCTTCACCCCCGATCTCCTCCTCGTTGTCCTCCCTTGGCAGCGCCGACCACTGCCAGGCCACCGGAAGCTAGGCCTGCGCTTCAACGTCGCCACTGCCGGCAGCGGCGCTGGGATCCTCGATGCGGAGGCAGCGATGGTGCTCTCCATGCTGGAAGATGGTGCTGAATGATTGATCAGTTGCTGACTTTTGTTGATGGTTGATGGTTGTTGAACATCATTTCATGGCAAGTTGATTGCAAGCGCCTTGTTCAGTTTGATCAATTGTATGAACAATGCTCATAATTGTTCATGGCTCGTCAATCACTGCTTGATGGTGGCTTGTTATTGTGAATGATGGTTATCACGATGGTTGATGAGGTTAATAACTGGTTAGTGACGGGTCCTGGTTTGTGACTGGTTGATAATGGTTGATAACAGTTAAGGATCGCCAAGAAATGGGAATGATGATTAATCATGATTCACAAGGTTGATAACTGATTACTGACCGAACTCGTTGGTAATGTTGATGCTAGTGCTGGTTAACTCATGACTCCTTTTGATGGCTAACGAATCTTTTAGGAACAGTTCATGACGACTCAGCGAATTATGATTCATGGTTGAATCATGGTCAATGAGTTTTACAACTACTGTAGTGAACAATTGAGGGACAATGAGTGCTTAGTGATGGTGGATATGATTGATCAATAGTGCTTGATGATTAGTGATTTGCTAAGTGATTTGATTACTCATGGAAATTAATGATTACGAGTGCTTAGTGATGGTGGAAATGATTAGTAAACAATGAGTAATGATGGTCAATGATTTGTTAAGGATGGAGATGAGGCGTGGAAACTCTAAATAGAGCACTGTTGGACACTGGGAAGCTTCTGAAGACAACCAGCAGGGGAAGCTGATGGATCTGTTTAGGTATATAAGACATATGTATGATTATGTATGTATATATATATATACATACAATTATGTATGTGAATGTGAATGATGTATCATCAATATTTCTATATATACTATGTATATGAACATATATTTGATCAACCCAAATACAGCAACGTTCACTTATTTGGAGATAGTTGCTCGGTGTTGCTCAGCATTAAGAAATCGAGATACAAAAGCAGCCAAGCTGGAGTCCAACGGAGTCGAAACTGGTTGGTTAAACTGCTGGGGAAGGATATTAGAAAAACCTGCTGATTGAGCTTGAGATCCTCCCTAACTGCTTAGATCCCCAACTGCTAAGATTGGATCCCCAACTGCTAAGATTGGATCCCCAACTGCTAAGATTGGATTCCCAACTGCTTAGATGTTGATAACCTGGTGCGACACGTCGCCATGGCACCGGGGACGACGTCACGTGCCATGGCCGTTCCTACAACCCTGGCGGGAGCTCGGTCCTGCAGTCCCTTGACAGCATCCTTCTTGGCTTCCTTGGGCCTTGGCAGCAGAAAGTTGCGCGAAAGCCCTGGAGTGCCATGTGGTCGGAACACGACCAGAGACTGGAGACCCCCAAGTTATGGTTACTGTATCATTGGATGATGACTGGGGGTAGCTACTAGCTATTGAGAAAGCACCAGGATCGTTGAAATGCTTGAACCATCTGGCAGAGTGGTGACCCCCCTGGTTAGATCCGCTGGTTTAGATTCGCCACCTAGTTTTATAGCTCTATCTTCTATAACTGGTAGTCACCCTAGTGAACAAAGCCTAATGTGAACAAAACCTAAGTTGACCATTGATAAGCCCCATAATCTACCATTGATAAGCATCATCAACCACTCTTAATCATGATTACCATAGCTTGTCACCCAGTTTGACCCCCAACTAGTAGTTACCCTAGTAGTGACCCTAGTCATTACCCTATCTATACCCCAATTCCAAGCTAATCCTGGCTTATAACCCCAAGCATCACCAGGGCCCTGGGGTGGTACCACAACCTGTAGCCCGGGGGCACCGCCACGGGGCCCTCCATGGCGACCCCCGGTGCCCACGCGCCGGGGCACAGGAACTCCTGGCGATGCGTGGTGCGGAAGATGGCGGCAGCCACGATGGCGCCCAGGAACTCGCAAAGCAGCAGGGCCTGGAAGCGAAGGCAGCCACGGGATGACGGAACGTGGATGGAGATCAGCTGGTTTAGTAGATATATATCTGGTGGATGATGGATTCATATGATAACTAACAAGTATAGGGGATATGTCAACTATAAATAGCGAGCTGGGTCAAGCAGTTAACCAACCAATGTCAGGGGGGATAATAACCAACCATTCTATAGGGAAAACAATGGTTCATGATAGGGGAACCAGGGATATATATATATATATATATATCTGGTGGATGATGGATATAAATATCTATTAAGCCAATGAATATATAGTATTTACATGTCTACGGGATAGATCCTTACCATATATCCTTACCATATATCCATCAGCCAGTAAGGATAGATCTGGTGGATCATGGAGACTGTCCATATAAATGTAAACAGATATATCTATAGAAAGAAACAGATTTGCAGATTTGTTGAATTTGTTGTGTTTTTTTCGATTTATAGATATATCAGTGGTATAGCTGTGGAAATATAGATAGTATATAGTATGATATATTTATTTATTCATCAATGTATTTATTGATTGTGTAAATACGGTTGTGTCAAGTTGGTCATCACAGCTGCTGGTTTCGGTAGCCAGGTACCGGGGAGCTAATAGGGCGACGTTGTGAATGCCTATTACCAGAGAGTTTCGGAAATTTGATCGTTGGTTAGTTGACCACCAATAGGTACCCACTAAGTATATTAAGCAATGGTTGGTTAACTAAGTATATGAATTCCATAGTATTACCAATAGTTACTTAGTTGGTTAGTTGACTACCAATCAGGAGTTTGTAAATGCTACCAACGAAGTACATATGAGGTAAATGCATATGTCAATGAACATGTTTTGGAAGCGAACTTCTTATTAGGCACAAATCGAATCAGTTTGGGAAGCCATAGAAAATAACAAGATTGTTCCAAGTTCATGTGGTAAATAACCCGCCAACTCCCCATGATGAACCACCACCTGATCTTGCCAGATCCAATCAGCTCGTTACCCTCTGGTAAACTAACATGGAAATGGAAAATCCACCATTTTGTTAGGAAAACCCTAGGAAATAATCTATTTATGGTGGATTTTCCAGCCAGCCATGTTAGTTCACCGGAGGGTAACCATTGCCATGCTTGGCATCAAACTTTGGGCAGGAATCAACCTCTGGCCCTGGGCAAGCCTCTCGCTGGGCCGTACCACTTTTCCCGGTTGTGATCGCACCCATTGCAGCGATCTAAAAGCTGCTTGGCCATCAGTGTAATATATCACCCATGCCTATTGGAACCATTGGTTGGTGGAAAATTTTAGGTTGGGTAAGTTAAAAACCATATGTAATCAAATGTAATCACTGTTATCAACCACTATTAGCCACTTAAATCTACGGATTTTCGGCTGGCCCAGCTTTTGGGTGGTTCCTTGTCAACCATTCAACCAACAGTCCAACCGATGGATGATGAATTGATGGATGTATATGAGGGTCAATGACTTTAACTTAGCCATGAATGATTAGTACTGATTAACCATCATTCTAGCCGGTAATGAGGGCTTTCTTACTGGCGAAATGAAAGTTCATTATTACTAAATGTTGAACCAACGGAACCAACTGTCCCACCAATCCCTTGAAACCCCCAATCCACTTACCAATCCACCTACCAATTGACTACTAAATGGTAGTTAATCATTACTAACTGTCCCACCAATCAACCGACGAATCCACAGCTCCCAATCCCTTGAACCCCCCAAGGGCGGCCATGCGCTCGCCGAGCATCGATCCAACTGGTCACTGGACCCATTCCTTGGTGCGGCTGGTCAACGCCACGCCATGTTGGAACCAAAGGTTTTTCAGTGGTGAAATACCAGCTAGTGGCTGGTTAATGGTTGATGATACCAACCAATAATAGCTGGTTAATGATCAATCATAGTGGATAATCAGCAACAATATTATCAACTAGCCACAGTTCGGCATCTTCCATGATTATTCATGATTATTCCATATGTTTTTTTTCTATGCAAGAAGTTTCAGGGCGGGTTTGCAGCTCTCCGCTCGTGTCAAGGATACAGACTTGATTCGTGAGTCGCTAGGAATTCCCAGTTCATGGAGTGACATCTTTCAGAAACGTATGTGAAACGAATGTATGGAGTGACATATGGTAAAATAAAACCCAAATCTAGGATCAATATCTCAAGCAGTTTGCAATCCCCATATAAATCTGTCAAGGTAATCTTGGCTTTCTAAACCTGGATCCTGGAGATTGCGCGATCCTAGAGCTAGCTACATTCGAGAACATATGATGGCTCATAAGGCTGAACTGCTTAATAAATATCGGCAAATAAGGGTGGTTTGATTGCTGATCCGTTTATAGCCGTTGCTGAAGAGTATTCGAGAATGACGAGATGGTCAATGATACTTGATAGTGCCACGCGAGCGAACGGATCCTGGAACAATGCCAACAGTACGTGATATGCCATGCCTAATCGCGTGAAACCAAACAGGGGTCCTTTGATGGGGTTGGATGGCCTCAAATTGGAAACAGCCCCGCTTGCCTCACATCAAATCATGTCCCAGACACCGCCTTTTCCTGGCGAGTGGGAGGGTGGAAGAAACACAGCGCGTCGGTAGAAACATGCGGGGGTAATGATGGTTAATTAATGATTGGCCGTGGTCACTGGGTGGTCTCCGATGGAAAATCCATCCAGTTCAGCCAACAAAGTAGTTGGCTGTTTTTCATGGCTAACTCAAGTCAGGTTAAGTTATAGAATTTGTCCGTTGGGCAAGGCTATGGTGAGTTTCCTGACCTATGCCAATATCTCCCGTGCTAAGTGGAACCGAAGGCTCCTACTGCAGTCTTCAAGTCTCCCCATGTTGGGAGGAACCTGGTTTTTCAACAGGGTGCATCAGAATTATCTACGCAAGACCGCCTAAAGTGGCGGGCCCAACTTGAAATTTGCTTCGATTATTAGGTTCTTTATAAGAAGATCATGGCATCCACAGTCAACTAGCTATCCTAGCTCTAGCTGGGACCACCTGCCTTGCTAGTGATTTCCAGTAAAGTATGACGAGTTTGAATGAAACCAAAATTAACCTCAAGCCATTCCAGGTGAACCATTTTGCCAAGGTGTTCAATATTACAACCTGATGTTTTCTATCTGGTTGCTGGCTGTAGTCTGAAGCAGTTGCGTGTTTGCCGATACCAAGTATACAGTGATGAAGGCAAGCATCACTAACATGGTTTCAATCATCAAACTATTACAACATATTGTCTTCAAAATGTATCCAACCAACCAACAATCAACTGTTTGAACAACCATCCAATAATCTGATAACCAACATACATAATCATGTGTGTAACTGTATAACCCTCAAACCATCAATTGCAATAGCAACAGAACATAATCACTACCTGTTATCGCCACCGGTACAACCAGCACAACCACTGCGTGGTTCATGGTATACCGTGATCAATGATGGCTGATAAGTGGTGAATAAATAATCTAAACCTTGGTTGATGACGGTTGATAACCCAATCACCCACCACAGGGATGGGACCAACCCACTCCCAACGGTGATCCAAATGGCCTGGATGCACCACGTTGCCCAACACGAGGCCCAACACCACGGCAGGGTTCACCTCACCTGAAGGCCACCATTGATGTGCTGGAAAAAATAGCTGATGCACCAGCAGTATGAGTAATCGTGGTTGATTGATACTGGTTGATTGCATGGTTCATTGAATGGTTCATTTGATGGCTTATTGAAAGGTTCATTGAACGATGTAGAACATGGTCTATCACATTTATACTTCTTGTGGTTGAGAATGGCTTGAAAAACTGGTTTAGACATTATGGATTATATAACCTTCAATTGACCCCCTTAATAATGCCACATTAACCAAAACTATTTACCACAATTTCCGTGATTAAGCCGTCAAACCTCACCATTGTACCCCTTCAGTGACCATCAAATGAACCAACAACCATCCTTGAACTATACATTACCATTACTGCCCATCATCTACAGTAAGCATCACCAACCATTCAGACCCTTGCTGAAGCCAACCTGTATAAATCAACCATCACTATATACTACATGTGTTGTCATATCAGTTAACTACTATAAGTATCAATCACCCAACCAAACATTGATCTAAAACTATAACTATGGGCAACCATATTTATCAGTCAAGCTACCATTTAGTCAACTACTGTAACTACCATAAACATTGGGTAACTATTGAATCTACAAAGTATCAATGTTAGTTTAACTATCTAATCAACCATAACTATTTAACTACTATTCATTTCTGAGTAACAGAAAATTAATAACAGTTAATCATCACTATCAATAGAAACTAATCACCATAACTATTTTAATCTACTTCTAGAAATGGTTGTTTCTCAAAATAGGGGACCCCCAAAATGGATGGTTTATTAGAAAAATAATGACTACTATTGGATGATTCAGGGATCCCCTATTTTGAGAAACCACCAAATCAACCATCATTGTCAATCACCAAAAAAGCATCCAATCTCTCAGCAGCTTGGCGTTTCGCCTCCTGAGACGGAGCCCACTGCAAAGCTGCCGGCGGTCAGGGCATAGGCCACCACGAGGCCACCCACTTCCTTGACATAGCCCTGGCAGGGGCCCCCGGTGCGCGAAACCGCGGCGGCGAAAATGGTGAAGGAACCATGGTTGATAGTGGTTACTAGTGGTTGATAGTGGTGATTGGGTGGATGATTGGGTGGTGATTGGGTGAGTGATTGAGTGATATTGGCTGATGATTGGGTGGACGAGTGGCCAATTTATGGTGAATTAGTGGTGATTTATTGACGAACTGACTTTTGATTTATGGTCATTCAGGTTGTGGCGATGGTTGATGAATGATGATTTCATGGTACCAGCAAGCGTCTCCGTGCATCTATGGCTGTCCACCCAGGACCGGCCACGGACCTCTAAAGATTCTCATGCCAATCCAGGTGGGGAAACACCTTCACAGCCACCTCATGATTCTTGTTCTTGTCCGGGCGCCATTCAATAGCAAAACCCTTGAACAATTTTTTTCAGGCCTGCATGCCTTGAAACGTGTAGCTGTTGAGCAAGCAACCTTAGCGATCTCTGCGGCCGAAGAGTGCTACTTGTTCCGGAGAAATCAAACCGTCAGCCAGCTTGCTCACTCGAGTTGACTTCCACCATGGTTCTGAAGAAGAACCTGTGAGCACTGACTCATCATCCTGTCCATCCCGCAGCAATGATCCAGAAGTGTGCTAAATGCTGCGTACTTTAGTGCAGATGGGTGAATGTTTCCCAACTGCACATTGCTTGCTGAATGCCTGTTCTTGAAGAAATGGAGGCGTGGTATTCCATCAACAAAATACATGGTAAGTAAAGGCATAGCCAGGGATTGGCATGAATGCCGCGGTCCTTTCGATGATCACAAGAACCCTTTCGTGCAAGTTCTGTAGCTTTGTTAGGCAGTGATTGGGCGGGTCGTGCTTGGGGATAGCACTGGTCGTTGCCATTAGCATGACATGCATTGGACCAGATGGCTTATCCACTGCTGAGTGCATTTGTTGCCGGGGCTGACTTGCTTGTCGACCAGAAGATGTGAAGAATCTGCCGCTGAGATGTTGCAGGGTGTGCACATCATTCACCATGATCAACCATGAATCGATGCATCACTTTTCTGGTTGGTGGTTGAACCACCCCTATGAAAAATATGTTGGTCAACCAACTAATGGTGAACTAGGAATAGGGAAAATAAAAACTGTTTAAAACCACCAGCCAGTTTTGTTTGTTTATTCAGTATGAATCATTCATTGCAAAGCATTACACCCAATTATAAATCATTATTATGACATATTATGACCACATATTCATCGTGATAAAGAATGATTATAGCAGTCACCGAATGCGGTCAGATAATTCAGTGACATTTATAAACAACCACCATTATCATCATGAACAATCAACATTATGGCCAGTGCTGTGGGTCATTACGTACCAGTGCTGTGATTCAAACCCCAGATTGTCTATTAACTAAACCATTCAAATCAGCATGTTCAACCATCGTTAAGCATTATCTAGCTTTTGATAACCATAAGAACGATTAGAATGGACATTACCATCAATCAATCCTATTCAAGTATAGACCACAATGATGACTAGCATTCAGAATGATGGCCAGGATCACTACTATGTAATCATCATTAATTGATAAACCACTATTAAGCATATACGATTGTTTACCATGTACCTTACCATTATTTTCCTTAATTCCACTAATCAACTATATAATCACCATTAATCAAATATTAGCATTATTTACCGTTAACCAACGTTACAATGTTCCATTCAACCATTACTACTGTAATCACCACGTACTACAATTTAAGGAAAAAAACACATCCCCCACAATTCAAACATTACTCACCAACCATTTAGAAAGGTGGGATTCCATTTGCCATAGTAGACTAATTCAATTCATGATCAATAGTATCAGTTATCAACCATTATCAACCACTACTACTTTACAATCATGATGGTTATTAATTACCATTACCATAACTACTTTACCATTACTAATGGTTACATCAACCATTATCAACCATTATCAACCATTACTACTTTACCATTCATAAATCATGATGAATAAACAATGGTTGTTAATTACCATTATCACACCTACTTTACAATTACTGATGGTTGCGGTTTCAAGCAACCGTTATCAACAAGGTTGATAACTGATACTATTGATAATCACCATATGAACCTGTGGAACCATATTCACCATTATTATCAACCACTGTTAACCAGTATTAACTATCATCAACCATCATATATCAAGTAATTTACCTTTGATAATGGTTGATGAATCATCATTAACCATCCCTTCACCGTGCCTGTCACCATTCTCAGTGATCCTGTGCCTCCACAGTGGCCACTGTCAGCACGGTGTAGCACAGGACCATGGTGGCCACCAACTCACCCATGCCTGCCTGGGGGCCATGGTAATCAGCCGATAGCTGACTGGTGGATGGTGACCATTCATGAGCACCATCCATGGTTGATGGTGATGATTGGTTAGAATGACTAATGGTTACTCATGGTTGTCAATGATTTGCATGGTTAATGGTGATGAATGTATGGCCAATCGATCTTTAATGATGGTGTTTGACTAATTATTGGTCTATGACTAATTATTGGCACCAAGGTGCCCTCTAAAAGATTTGTTCGAATATAAATCTGGGAATCTGTGTTTATATGTCTGCGGTACCATGTAAATGTTGATGATATATCCACCCCAAAAAGTCGGTCATTAATGGTGCTTAATGATGGTTAATGGTGCCTTACTGGTTGTTTAAGCACCGTTTGAATGCTTCATTTATATTATCTATTGGTAGTGGTTACGTAGTGGTTTTATAACCTTGTTTAGTGGTTGTGTTTAATGGCTACCAAATGTTTTTTGATGGTTGCATTCCTACCTCTGGTTGGTCAAATCAAAAAAACGGTTCATCTATCACTTCAGTAATGAGCAACACCATCAACAACAATCTTCGGTAATCATTCTCAATCTGTTTCAGCCATCCATCATAGCAATCATCAAGCATTATCAATAACCTGTCGTATTAGTGATAAATTCTTTATAAACCATCATTCACTATCATGATCATCATTGCCAATCATCATTCACAGATCTTCATTCAAAGATTCTACATTTCACTATCATCATTGTCAATCACAATTCACTGATCATCATGGATATTGTCGCTCCCCAGCTGTGGCTACGTTGCGCGACTGCGCAACGTAGATCTGCGCAAGCATTGCCACCATCATCCAGCAGCCAGCTGCTGTCCCTGCCTGGCTGACGGTGTAGTTATGGCCGGGCACCAGCTTGATCGACTTGTCGGCCACGGCGGAGCCCATGTGATAAGCAGCGTAGACCTTGGGAGCGGTGGCGGGTGATGGTGGGCTAACATGGGATGCTTCAGGGATCCAACACGGCGGCTCCCAAGCGCTTCAGTTGACCAGTGCTCCCAGTGCTCCCAGTGATGCCAGTGATGCTAGTGATACCTAGTGAAATCATTGAGAAAGTGATGGTGGAAGTAGTTTCTGAATGCTTTCACAAAGTGATGAATGTTTCAGGATCATTTCGGCCAAAGCTGTATGGTGACACCACCAATGAAGAATTGTTCTGCCAAAAGGAACAAATGGTGGTTTCTCAAAATAGAAATACCTCCAAATCATCCGATGTTAACCATTTATCCTACTGAACCAATTGTTTTCTTGGGTTCCCTGCGGCTTGAGGAACCACCAAATGGAGTGTATCTCCGTTGCCACCAGATGGTACTCCCCATGTCGACCATTCGAATGCTTCGTTGAAGGGATGAAGAGTGTGCACTTCAGGGCCCAGGGCCCATCGAGTGAAGTAACCAGGGAAACTTCGTTCTGCATGTAACATTTGTTCTCGCTATGTCCTTATGCACGTACAGGATTAATCACAACTCTATACTATACATATTAACCAACCAACCAATCAACCAACCAATCAACCAACCAACCAACCAACCAATCAACCAACCAATCAACCAACCAACCAACGGTCTACCCAGGCGCTGTGCCGGCGGCCGCCGCCGCCCGCAGCCGCGCCCA
>VSDK01006943.1:250525-318467 GCA_009767595.1 Symbiodinium kawagutii | reverse complement strand
CAGCGCCGGCGCCAAGACGTACTTGGCAGCCAGGGCCTTGGTGATTTTGCCACGGCCACTCAGCAGCTCTGCCAAGGTGACCTCGATCGTAGCACGGTGCAGACATTGGTTAAGGGTTGGTGTGGGGTTGGTTAGATGCTGCTGAAAAGTGGTGATTTAGGAGTTGGTTAGGGGGGTGGTTGAGATTGAGGGTTGATTTAGGGTTGATTAAGGGTTGATTTTGGGTTGGTTAAGGTTGACTGAGGATTCACTCAGGATTGGTTCAGGTTGATTCAGGGTTGGTTAAGGTTGATTGAGGGTTGATTGATGTCTAGTAATGTTTCAATGGTGTTAAATGACGGATAGCTAGTGGTTATGATTGAGGCTTGAATGATGGCTCATGTTGATTCTGATGGTTAGTAGTGATTAGCAAAGGTTGTAGAGTTGGATTGGTGGAAAGAAATATAAACTTGGTGGCTTATAGATCCCTTGCTAAAAATATATGTTTAGTGGTTATTATGGTAAATGAATCATATCCCAAAAACACTAAAAACCTAAGTTAGTGGGTGTAAGCCATCCAGTCAAAAAATCTACTGTGGCAGAGGGTCAGATAGAATATGAAAAATTCTTACGTCAGAGATAGAATATTAAAAAACGTAAGAAATTCCACTTGCACATAGAATATGCACCAACAAAAAAACACAATACAGATAGAATATGGCTACGTCTGTAAAAGGAACATATATGAACGGCAATCGAGCAAATAACAATTGATTCCATAACATAACATATATTTTTCTAATGATTTCGTATTCTATCTGCAAATTGGTCATCAGCAAGGCCGTATTCTATCTGCAAATGGTCATCAGCAGTTAGAATTTAGAGGATTAGCTGCCTACGTCTTACGTACGTAAGAAATTTCATTGATTTCATATTCTAACTGTCGGTCCGATACTGTAAAGTTGATGAATAAACACCATAACAACATACGGCTCTTCAAATTCAGTTGATAATGAAAGGAAAGTTATGGTTTGAGAGAGAAAACTGATAAGAACCACAAACAAGGATTGTTAATAGCGAGTGGATGGCAGTTGATACAGCAAGAACATGCAATAACGCAATAACCATATTCCTTTGAAATTCCTATGTGCAATCTGATGGTTCATCACCCCGGCTATTTTGCTTGATGGCGGGATTGTTAATGTCTGCTTCTAAATGAATATTGTGCCAAGAACATAACAATCTGATGTCAATGATGGCAAATGATTAACACCAAATATCAACAAGCTGATGGTTCATCATATTATTTTATAATCAAAGTGCTGAATTATCATGATTTCTTGACACTGGTAGAAAGTGATGGTTGAGAATGTTTCATGATTACGTTTGACAAATCAAGCTATGATTGACCATGGTCATGAAAGGTGTCTAAGTAGTTAATGAACATAAATAAGTCAAACAATGATTGACCATTGGCAACCAGAATTGAATTGACCACTAGTAAGCAACAATTGAACTGACCATCAACTACTGTAACCATTGGCTCAATGGGATGACCTTAGGCATCACAAATAGCTGATGATACGCACAAAGCAAACCACGGTTGTTCCTACCAATTGAACATTGCTTGAAGAAGAAGTGAGAAACACCGGCTATACGCAGTGATTTAGGGTTCAAGGTTTTAGGGTTTTGGTTTTAGGGTCTAGGGTTTTAGGGTTTTAGGGTTTCGGGTTTCGGGTTTGGGGTTTTAGCCGTTTAGTGTTTAGGGCTTAGGGCTTCTTGATTCTCAGAGTTTCAAAACAACGGGCCTGCGCAAGGTTTTTAACAGTTGACAAGACTAACTTCTGGGCAGGCCTTGTGCATCCGGGCAAACCATGGAGTCTTGCCGTAATGATAGCGAATAAATACTTGCATCTGCATGTGCATCTCCACTTAGAAACTGGTTACATTCACGATGGATATAGGGGTTCGTGCACTCACCTGTAGCTATCCGATAGAACTAACCCCAAGTGCACATGATAGCGAATCAGTATTGGCGATTGATTAGCAACCACGATTTTGTGAGGTTTTATGGTCTTGACTATCTGAAAATCAGTGATCTAACCACGGTTCCTAACCACTTCCCAGCCATTGGATGATCAACTTTGGCCCGAGTAATCAGGTGATCCAAGGTCACCCGAGTTCATCTTTTCACACAAACTGAATGGCTACAACATGCCACAACCAACTAAGGTAGCCTAGTACTCAACCAACTAATCCAAGGAGGCTTGGGAATCCTCCAAGCTATCTGAATCATCAAGTTGACGAACGATTTCAAGCCATTTCATACTAATCAAGCAAGTAATCCATCCAAATCATCAAGCCAGGTCATCATCCAACTCATCCAACCAAGTTTCAAGCCTCAATCATTCTGATCCTCCAAGTTCCAAGTCAAGTCAGCAGGCTCCGGGTCAGTTCACCCGAGACGTCCCCCTGGTTCCCCATCATTAACCATTGTTTTCCCCTATGATTATCGGTTGTTAATAGGGTAGCCAAGGGGAACAAAAACCAAACTGGTTATTTCCCTAATGGTTATTAACTAATGTTTATGATCCCCCATTAGTTGGCTAGTTAATATTGACCCAGCTCGCCATATCTAACCACTAGTCACCACTAACCACTAGTCATTCATAACCACTATTAACCACCATTAACCTGGTGGTGGGTTTATATTCACCCATGGCCAGCAGAAGTCATCCAACCTCACGGGTCGATCGAGTCATCACCTCACGGTGAAAAACCAAGTGACCGCTGGGTTGAAATGGCCGCCCGAGAGGTCGCCCACGGAATAGATCCTGAACAGTGGATTATGTTGGCAGTTCATGTTGGATCTGAAAATAGTTGTTAATGATTCAGTAGTAATGGTGACCTAATAAGTATAAGTATAATCATAACTAGTAAGTAATGATCAAGTAGTAGTCTTGTTATCTGTTGTGATAACCATCAGTAATAAGTATAACTGCTGTTGATGATTATTACTGGCTATGGAATGGTGATTAGTGATGGTTTGTACTTGTTTGTAATATGATTGTTGACAGTTGTCATAATTATTGTTTTGTTCCTAACTGTTTGTTATGATTGGTTGCTGTGTATGATTGCTTGTGATGGCTTATGAATGGTTGAATAGTTCAACGGTTCATGAATGTATTGAGTCATCACGAACAACAGCCGATTCATACTGTTGCACAATGATGTATGCTTAATACAGTTCACTGATTGAGAATTATATATCAGTTCTCAACCAGTTAACAGGAACAGTTAACGTTAGTGACCATAAACAGCCTTAAATACAACCTCTTACTCTAATAAGTTGATAATCCTCAGCCATGGCGGAGTGGTTCCCGAACCACCCCGCTGTGTTGATTGATGGTGGTGAAGCACGGCCAAGAGTTGATATAGAGAACGATAACAAAATCAACTCGATGTGATTGTCATCTAGTCTTAATCACCATCCACTCACATCATGGGGGTTGTGGATTCATCCCCCAACTTGGTGCACTCCCAACATCATCCAACATCTATTTCTGAGGGGATCACCAAACTGGTCGGGGTCACCTACCAAATGAAGCTGTCGGCTTTAGGTTTGAGAAGGCTGGTTAGCCCTAGGGGGAACCAACAGTAACCGCAACAGTCTAACATTGGGCTTAGGTTGATGATGGTTGATGCGCAGTGTTCAAGAACAGACTTGTCCCACGTGGATATCCATCCACTGCAAACATCTCAGTAGAAATCCCTGATGGTCACCCAGTGGCTGCGAACGTGACAGCGTTGGCGATAATAAATCTCCGTTAAGGACATGCCCAAGATGGGAAACTCGAGAGTCATCTACGACGAGGACGAGAATCCAAGATGCTCATCTGATCAGATCAACTGACCTCACCATTGTGTAATGAGTTGATCAGATGAGAATCTGCCATAATCATTACACTCCGGTAAACTAACCTGATCGCAGTAGCGAAACCAGTATCGAATCAACAAATGCGTCAACAAGCACCATTGAAAATGGTTAGAAATATGGTAAATGATATGTTTATTCACCAACTCATGGTTCTGGAGTCAGGCTTAATTGGCTGGTCAATGGTATCATTAGTTGGCGAAAACGCTCTTTTATGAACAACCATAATGGTTGGTATATCCAATGGTTGAAAGAGGATCATGACCAACAAGAATAGGGACCAACTATACATGGGGATGGGTCAGGCCGTTCTGGTCACAGTAACTTAGGACGTGAACTCAGCCAGGGGGTGACCGAGGGTCTTTGCCAGTTCTATCCTTATTCTATTCATATGGGGGTTTCTCAAGCCATAGGGAACCCCAAAGTTCTGGTTGGTTTATTACTATAAATTTTTGATATAAAGGACGATTTTGGGGTGCCCCTGTTTTGAGAAACACCGTTATGATCAATAATCCTCTGGGAAACCAATCTGGAAGTGACCGTAACAACATTCAAGTTTCCATGAGTAATCCAGGGGGTGTACCAACCATGAAAATCCATGAAATGTGAAGTATGATATTGACCTCTTTGACTCTTTGACTCTTTGATTCACCAATCTTCCTGCGCTTTTCCTGTCGCCAAGCAACATGCACATCACCATCGCGGCGGCGGAATAGGAAGTGGCACGCGATCCAGCAACGATGTTCAAACCCACCTTGGCCGAGACAAGCCACGGCTTGATGGTGGCGTCTTCGTTTGCTAACAAGGTGGGCCCCCGACTTCTGAGTTGGTTAAGATTCGCCATTTAACCAAGCTTAACTATGGCTGGTTTAACGAATAACAGCTAGTCGCCACTGGTAGCTACTCGTTTTCACCAACTTGGCCAGCAGCTGGGGGCCCTACGTCGCCCAGCTTAGGAAACCAATGGTGACCACCAAATGGAAACGGCCACCGGTCGCTGAATTTTATGCGGTCGCAAAATGTCGAATCATCAAACACTGTGCTGATCGAGGCCCCGCTGCACTGTATAATATCGATATATTCATTTGCGCATTCAAGCAGACTGATACATATCATATGATCTAAATACTTGTACATTCCATGTAATGTACAAATGTGTATTCATAGATTGCCCACGTTGATTGTTTTCCTACTAAAAAGATGATGTTTAAAGATGGGAATCGAACCGTACACCATTCGTACCACCATCTTTTTGTAGTCGCAACAAGAACACTCGGGTAACAAAGCAATGGTCAGATCATGTAGTCATGGTCTGTACCCGTATGTGCAACATATCAACATATGTACTCATACTAGATGCTTAGAACCTTATTATCACAGGTGAGTTTATTAAAAAACATAATGAGTATGATCACAGGTCGATATTGGTAACATACACATCCTTCCTGACTGAAAATAAACAAACTTATAGGAAACGGCAAGTCCTGCGAACAACACAAAGTAAGAATGATATTGAAGAGGTCATTTACACAAATTCAGTTCGAAGTACACTGCAAAGAACTATCTTGGACTTGCGCCTTGTCTCCGGTCCCACAACAAGCTGCACAGAATCGTAGCATGCAACAATGATCAGAAATGATCAGAATATAACAAGAACGGCATATGCTCAACGGTTCAACGGCACTGTTCTTCGAAATGCTCCCCCCAAGGGTGCCGGGAAGCTTCCCATGACAGCAACGATCGACCTGGTCAACCATCAACCAACAACCAATGGCTACGTCGCAAAGATGCGTTACCAATCAACTAACTTGATCAAGATGCAAACCGGGAGAGCCGTCCTGCTGTAAGTTGGATAATTCTGAGGTCCAAAACCAAGTCCCACAAAAAATGGAGTTTCCTGCACTAGTGCTAACAGCCCCCCCCCGCCCCTCCCGCGCTCCGCTCGGCTAATAACACTGCATTGTTACCAACCACCACTAATTAATCAGTATCAACCATGCCACTATACACCACCTTCAACTATCACCAACCACCAATGAACCATAACCAGCTCATTTAAATCAGTTTCTTGATGGCTACCACGTCATACCCCTCCACACCCCCAAATATATCCTGCAATCATTGTTATCTATTCACAGTTCTCAACCAACCAACGCAACAACCGCAACTAGACCCAGCGACGGTGACCATCAGCAGAAACGTGCCAATGGCTTCCTGTTGACAGAGGAGTTGAGGGTTGAGGAGGCTTCATATTGGGTAACAACAAAAAATACACAGGATTATATACTATTGTTGATAATAGCTAAGAATGGTCCACAATGGTGGTTTATATTGGTGGTAGATCTTGGTACATACTCATTGATAGTCATTATGAAATGGTTGATAAAGGTTCGTAGCAGGGGATCAAAATTGGATTCCCTGTGAAACATTCACGATCCACCAACTTGCCACCAACTTGCAACATTTTTTCTCATGGCTCAAGTAGGATAACCGCACTACTACATCCTAGATCAAAGTTGACAGATCATCCCGGATCCCACTTTCTCGGGGGCTGATCACCGCGCATGATCACCAAAAACAATCAGCTATACGGGTACATACACAGCCATGGGGAAACGACCCAAATATTGGAACTTTCAAGGGGCAAAGCCAGCGTTGAGGAATACCCTAGTCTAGGACACATGGGTGTCCAGGCAACAATGACTATGAAAGTCCAATGCATACCATGAAAACACACATCCCGCGGTCAACAAAATCTACACTGGAAACAGCTTGATCCTCCCAACAGGGTGATCAGTTTCCTATTGGAAGGGTGCCACCTGGGAGTGTCCTTTTGTTTCCAGGACATAAATTTATGGCGCGGGGTGCGAGTACCAGAATCAAAGCGACCATTGATTTTGAATTCTTGGGGATACCCCCCCCTTACCGGATAGTTTATAAAAAACAGCCATCCTTCAGAAACACAAATGAAAGTTGTTAAGCCCCCCTTCCCCCTTTTTCAATGTTGGTGGAGCTTTTGGGTCTTTGGCAGCGGTCAAAAAAAAACACAGCCATTTATGCTCTTGCTGCGGGCAGCTTTACCGTCAACATTGACATCGGGATGGAAGGGGTTGCCATTGTCTTAGCGGTGGTTCGTCTCGGATGGCTGTTTTTTTGAACTACCCGGTATCAACCAGTTGGGTGTGGTTCTCTGTCACTTGGTTGGTTGATGGGAGATCCACAGGAAACCCATGTTTCAACCACACCACCAACTACAGGGGCTTCTTGTAAGATTTTCCATCAACTGGTTCTGGTTCTCTAGCGATGGTTAAGCAAAAACACTGACTATCACGAGCTCGCCATCAAGACAATTAGCAACCAGTTTCAACAATACTACTTAGTCATTAAGCATGGTTTGACTGCTTCTCACAATCCTTTGCATGGGCACATCCTTCACTGCTGTCTCCCAGGTAAGCAGAAGCCCGTTGTGGCCAAACATCATGGTGCCCGTCATATTCTTCCCTTCGAGTTGAACAGCACCAGTGGCACGGCCGGTTCTCAAGGCCAGGATGGCCAAGTGCAGCAAACCTTGGGAACTTGGCCACCGGAGCCCCAGTTTCCAGTTTCGGAGCTTGGTGTGGAAGAAAAACTCCGCCAATTTGGGCAACTCCAAATCTTCCTTGGTTTCCATGTGCCAACGCGGTTTCTTCCGGCCCCATGCCAACGACCAGGTCACCATCAAGGAGTTGTTGGCATGTCAGAGCAGCCAGCATCTGTCGTGACCAGGTCGTGGGCGGAGTATGCATGGGTGGAAATCTAATTTCGATTGGACTTTTTGTTGAAATTGTTGTGTTCAATGTGCCACCGTCGTATCCAATCTCAAGCCACAGCACTGCAAATCCCGTCTGCACAGATTCCAGCGTTTGCGCTGCAGATCAGATTTGTCGTGCACTGGAGCAGCTGCCAAAGCCGTACCGCTTCGAAACGGCATGATGTTTAATCAACCATTGTCAACTGTCATAGACCCTCCTTTGCCACTATCAAACATCATTCGGCATCGTTAATGACTATGGATCCACTATCACGCAGCACTATATAATCACTGTGTGGGGCATCCAATATCACGCACTATATAACCACTTTTGTTGGTTCTTATCTGCCAAAAACAGGGCCAGAAAGTTGTTAATCCACAGCTAATCACGAATTCTTAGAAAGTTTCACACACACTCACTGTCGCTAGCAATGATCATCCATGATTCAAGACCACTAAGCATGAATCAACCAACAATTCGCCATGAATTCACCATCATCAATGCTTCTTAACCATCGATTAACCATCAATTTACCGTCAAATTGACCATCAATTAAGCAGCATTTAACCATCAATTCACCATGAAACTAACTATCAGTTTGCCATCATGAAACCATGAAGCTATCAAATTAACCAACACAAATCCTTGAAACCATGAAATTAACCAAGAAAACATCACAACCATCAATAAACCATCAAATAAACCATCAACCGAACCATCAAATGAACCATCAAATGAACCATCAAACGAACCACCAAATGAACCATCAAATGAACCATCAAACGAACCAACCACCAAGCATCAAATTGAACCATCAGTCATCAATCATTCATCAATCATTCATCAATCATTCATCAATTAACCATCAAGCCAACCACGCTGAATCCTTCCTCCCTAGAGCCATCTCCAGCCCCCGGTAGGCACCGCAACGCATCGCATCAGCGCAGTGGGTCCCTCCAGGCCCCCCCCCCCCAGCCGCTGGTGCCGCGGCTTCGGTGGCAGCGGCTTCGGAAGCTACGCGCAGCCTGGGAGGTGAACTGATGGCCATGGTGAACCAATGGTTAAGTGATTAGTTCATGATTGTAACCAAGTTAATCATCTAAGTGGTTAATGATGTGGTGGTTGTAGTGATTGATTAATGGTGCATAATGGTTGGTGACTCATGGTGGCCATAGCATGCCATAGTTTATGATTGAACCATTAATAGTGGTTAACCATGGCCATCGGTTAGGAATGGTTTGTGGTTAGTCATGGTTTATGATTGAGTAGTGGAATAGTAGTGGCTCATAGTAGTGGAATTGTAGTGGTTAACCAATGGTTAAGTGGTTAATGACTAGATTACCATCTAACCCTGGTTGATTAACCCTAGACTAATCAATGCTTAGATGGTTAACCCTGGTTGCTTAATCAATGATTAGATGGTTGATTAACCATTGCTTGCAATGATTGATTAACGAACCATTGATTTACCAACCAGGGCATGGTTACCAACGATTAGATGGTTGTAGTGATTGACTAATGGTGTGTCATGGTTGGTGACTCATGATGGCCATAGTTAATGATTGAACCATTAATAGTTTGTAGTGGTTTGTAATGGTTAGTGACTAAGATGGTTCTTAGTTTGGAAGCTTCATTGGTCAGTAGTAATGGTAATTTCATTGGCTTGGAATGGTTCGGAATGGTTTGGAATGGTCAGTAGTGCTTGGAAGTTAGCTTCATTACTCCTTTGGAATGGTTCCCAACCAATGGAATGGTTGGTAATGATTAGTCAGAAATGGTGTGTAATGGTTGGCAATGGATACTGAGTTAAGAAGTTAGTCATCGTGAAGCCTTAACGGTTAACCTCAAGAAATTACTAGTGGTTAGCGGTGGTGAACAATTAGTTAATCCTGGTTGATCATAGACAGTTAGCTTGATAGTTTGTAATGGTCAGTGACTTAGATGAATAAGAATGGTCAGCTATAGCTAGTAGTAAGTAGCCAATAAAGAGTCAATATTAGCAAAAAAGGCAATATGAATAAGTAGTTAGTTCTACTCACCATTGAAAGTTAGTAATGGGCTGTAGTGGTGAACAACAAGTTAGCAATGGTTAACCGTGGATGATTAGCTCGGAAGTTAGATTAAGGTAGCTAAGTTGATCATGAGTTAACTATGAGTCTGGTGAAGCTAATACGAGGTTGACTTAATGATGGTTAGCATAGAAGGTCGCTTTAATAATGATTAGAAATGCATAGAAGGAATGCTTAGCAATGATGAAACTAATGTGATTAAGTAGCTAGTATGATTTTTTTTGTCCAGCGAAATGCAGTCTGCAGGGTGCAACATTGACTGCACGTCAGCAGTGTAGCTGCAAAGAAATAAAACAAAGGCCTGACTCACCGGAGGAATTCATGTTTAAACAAATCCAATGCCACACTAACATGCACCCTTTGCAGAGGGGCGCAGCACCACGCTAGGGTGAATTTCGCGGAACTGCCACTGCGATCTACGCTGCCTGAAACATCAGAATCGTTAGTGCTTTTCATGAGTAAAGGATCACCTGGAGGAGGATAGCCACAAAGAAAAGAGAAGCAAGGAGAATCCCCTCCGACGCACTGTGGGGTTTGTGACCACTTGCAGTATCAGAAAAGGAGCGCTGCTGCATAGCAAAGAAAATTCATAGACATCAAAGAGTTGCCGTGGTCTCCCGGTCAGCCACTGGTGGCCCCCACGCATGAGCTGCAAGTAAAATCTTCGCGCTGCGAAGGAACGTTTTGCGTGATGCCCATCCTGCACTTGAAGGAGTAGTCTGCAACCAAAGGGAGCAATCCCTGGGCGCCCCAAACCCAGCATGAATGTCTCTGAGCAGAACAGGCGATGGAGAATCGAACGTTGCCAGGAAAAAAAATGAGAAATCAAGCAAGTTTTGAATTTGGAGTCGGCCGCTTGCAGGAGTTCGTGCACCAACAAATGTTGAATTGCTATGTAAAACTCACTTGGCCGTCACCAAGATGCAGAGAGCAGCTCATCAAAGCATACCCAGACCACAAGTCATCCAAACCTTAGTAGAAGAAGCAAACCTTAGTAGAAAGTCACGAAAAGCGCAGCGCCATGGCAAGGGAGGAAAACAGCCTGGAAAATAGGCTCACGCTTGTGCCAAAGACCTAGCTAATATGATTGATGGTGATTAATGATTGGTTGGTATGAGAACTATTGAGCGATGAGTTGGTTGGTAATGGTGTGAAACTATAAGCCTGCTTTGGTCTAGAGTCTAGAGTCTGGAATGACTAATCATACGGCAAGACCCTATGGTTTGCCCGTGACCACAAGACCTGCCCAGAAGTGAGTCTTGTCAACTGTTCAAAACCCTGCGCAGGCCCATTGTTTTGAAACTCTGAGAATCAAGAAACCCTAGCCCGAAACGTTAAAACCCTAAAACCCTAAACCCTAAAACCCTAAAACCCTAAACCCTAAAACCTAAACCCTAAAACCCTAAACCCTAAATCACTGCGTATAGCCAGTGTTTCTCACTGATTCTTCGAGCAATGTTCAACACGAACAGACAGCCGTGGTTTGCCCTCCCCGGGCAAACCACGGGGTCTGTGCGTAATCATAGAATGCATTGACCGCATCCTATCCGTGCCCAAATCTGACCCACCCTGGATTGGCACGGACATCATCCCTTCCTGCTCCCGCAATGCCAGGCTGAATAATTGCTTACATCCTTACATCCGATGCTTGCACACCGGAGCACGCTCAGACCTCCTTGTCCAATTTGTTTTCACTGTTTCATCAGATCTCATTCACATATTGGTGGTTGCACAATCCATCTCAACCACTATCCATCACTAACCATTCACACTTGAATCAACCACAATATAACTCCAATCATTACCAATCCAAAAAAATCCGTTAAGCATTTCCAACCACTAGCCTCATAGTACCACCAGGCAACCACTACCATCCACCATGCACCCACCAGCTGTCCCAGGCACTCAGAGCGGCGCAGGAACCAAAAGAGCCCTGTAGCCAAGGCGGCGCCCACCAGCTCCGCACCGAACCAACTGAAGGCCCACTGATACGAGTCCTACCAGCCAGGCGCTCCAACCAAGACCCCCAAGCAACAGCAACGAACAACTGAAGCCATCAACCAACAGTCAACAACGACAAAAACCAACATCAACATCAACTCATCCACCCAACTCATCAACCATCGTCAACTGATCAACTCATCCCAAGCATTTCTCAGGCTTGTGCCCCCACCGCAGCTGCTGAATGACCCCGCGCTCTTCCACCGCAACGGCGGAGCTCCCGGGGCCGAGGAGCTGGTGGACGAGTACCTGGAGCAGTGTACCTGGCCCGGTGAAAGGTGGAGCACTGCTGGGGAACCTGTGGGGAACCCGTGGGGAACCCGTGGGGAACCCGTGGGGAACCCGTGGGGAACCCGTGGGGAACCCGTGGGGAACCCGTGGGGAACCCGTGGGGAACCCGTGGGGAACCCGTGGGGAACCCGTGGGGAACCCGGTGAAGCTGGTGGTCCCTGAGAAGTTAACTATAGGGGAACCTATTGTTTTAGTTTAGCTTATAAGTGATCAATTTGTGGTTAAGTATGGTAATTCACTATAATTAATTATGATTAACCTCTAGGGGATCATGAGCCATTGCTGTTGTGATAATGGTCATTGATGTTGATGATATAGGGGATCATGAGCCATAACATCAGGGGAATATGGGATCATGAACCATTGCTGGCAAGAGATCCTTGATGATGTAGGGGAATCATATAGGGGATCTAACTACCTATAGGGGATCATCAACATCAGCTAATATACCCACTACTATCATCAGGCAAGAGATGTGACCCCCTTTTGGGGGGATCATCAAGCCATACAGGGGATCAGAAGCCATTTCTATAATACGATGGTCATTGATGTTGGTGATAAGGCAAGAGAGGTGTTGTTGAGGCGAAGATTGATGTTGATGAGGAGAAGGAGAAGGAGAAGGAAGAGGATGGTGATGGTGACTGTGATAATTCAGTATAATCCCACATAATACCCAAGGTCATAACTCATAATCGCAATGCTAATGAAAGGTTGCAATGATGAGCATCAACTGACTGACCCGCCCCCATTCGCGACCAGCCACTGGTTGGGTTCCTTGTTTGGTCGCACGGCACAATTCAACACCACGAAGATCAGCACGGCCTGCGCGAAGTGGTCACAATCAACGGTGGTGCAATGCCAAGGAGGATGGACACCTTGTAGGGAAATGCATTTCGTGGTAACTGTTGGTTCATAATAGTGGACGAATAATCATCAACAGTGTTTGATACTGATTGATGATAATAATATTGATGGTTAGTAGTGGTTGTTGGTAAAGGCAGGCGGGCACCGCCCTCAGACTGCAGCAAATGCAAAAATGTGGTTGTTGGTACATTTCAAAGTCAAATGTTTCCAATGGTAGGGAATACAACCTCCCCTTGCGGTTTGAGAACTGTGACCGGTAGCTTTGGCGCTGCTTAACCATCACTACTGTACCTTTCAATCATCAGTGAAATCAGCTAAACCAAAGGGTTTTAAAGGCTTGATCTTGATCATTGTAGATTTGCCATTCCAAACCACCAAACAGTAGTTGTTCAACCATCGTTGTTTGTTGTTATCCCATGTTATGAACCACCATTGATGGTTATAATTATAACCCCTACTAAAGGATTAATCCCATCTCTAATCCCCTGTTTAAGCCATCTATCAACTGGTCAGCTCCTAAACATACGTAGAATTAATAATTCTTACAACCCCCATAAAGCGTTTTAGAGATTTGCCTTTCACTGTGGTGATAGCCTCATCAGCGATTTTGCGCCATCAACTGACCATGCCTGAATTAGCTTCCACCTGTCACCCCATGACCATCCTGGGATCGTTGAAAACGCCTAGGTGTTGGATGAGCCAAGCGGTAGAAACCACTCTGAATCACCGGTGGCTTTTAGCGTTGGATCAACCATGTTTTTTTCTGGTTGCCGGATATGATTGTAGGAAGTGTCATTTGAACACCCTTTATGGTTGGAAGATCTTTAACCAATGAGCTAAACAACCAACCAGCTGACGAACGAATCCTTACTGGTGTGAACAAACTCACTACCTACCCGACGACCTAACTAGCAAACCAGCTATCTAACCAACCAACGAACCAATTAACGCCAAGCAGCCAACCAAGCAACTAACTAACCAACCAACCAATTAATTCACCAACCAAGCAACCAACTGACTAATTAACCAACTAAGCAACCAACCTAAATAATTTTATTACTAATACCTGACCAACCCACTAACTAATCAACCAACTAACCAATTGACCAGGTTAATCTATTGCGCAGATCAAGAGCAGCCTCTTGAGATTGCAATTGCTGCAAGAGGAAGCACCACGCAAACCAAGCGATACACGATTCCATGAGTCGGAAACCCGCTAAAAAATCAAGGTATTTTCCAACCACCAAACCAACTGACCAACCAACCAACCAATTACCCAGCCAAAATAAATGATCGACTCAACTCATGCAGTAGGGTTTGTTTAATTAGTTTCACTAACAATTCATTGAGCAGCAGTTAAACTAACCGCCTAAACAATTCACCTACTGAATCTACGAACTAAAGTACAGTCAGCCTGAATTCTGCTACCTAACCTTCTAAATATTTCACCTACCAACTAAGCTAATTCACCTACTTCATCATGGTGACTAAGCCATCCAGCTATGGTTAGTTGCACCCTAGCAGCCTCGTTAGGTGCACCGGTGCCTTCCAACCCCTGTGGACCCCTCCCCGCCGTGTACAGAGCTTCAGCGCCCAGGGCGTAGCCGGCATGGAAGGGCGGCACTGGGGCCACCACGGCGACATGCGGAGCACCTAGGGCAACGACCATGGCAGGTATGACCTGTACTTCACTTGGCCGAAACCATGGTGACTACCAGGTACAACTAGGGTAACCAGCAGGTATAACCTGGGTGAGTACCAGGTATGACTATACTTAAATGGCTTATCAGCCAACTTATGAGATCTTATATGTGCAGTTGGGCTTATGACTGGGGTATAACATCGGCAACTATGGCAGGCATGACTACAATGGGGTAAGTACTAGGCTAACTACTACGGGGTTGCGATGAAACTATGTAAGACTGAGGTTAGTACTGTGCAAATTGTAGTTGTGACTACATCTACAGGGCGAATCTGAACCAACTTATTTTGGTCCAGTTGGGGTTCTCACTGAGGGATATATATATATATATATATAATCATAGTTGCACAAAGTTTTTGAACCAAATGGAAGATGGTGAACCTACCGGGAGTTTGCGCTAACCACCCACTCATTGTCATTTTTGGGTTGAATCACCAACTATATATTTGTGGTAGAATTGGGGTTGCTTTTTCAAATATGGATTTCCTATTACTAAAGGTTGGTGATTGCTAATGCTGCTCATTATTTTCATCTGGTTTCGTAGTATGTTTTCATATTGATGATCTCAAACATATCAACCATACGTGATGGGCCATGTTCAGCCATTTTCTACGATTCACCAAAGGGATGTCACTGCTTGGTGAACGAAAGACCACTGCTTAAGGGTTCCACACCAAGTGGTACCATCTGGTCACCGTCCCCATCCGCAGTATGAGTCGAATTAGTAAATCATGCCGTGCCAGGGACAGCTTTAAGAAAACAAACTCAAAACCATACAAAGAGATCGGATTATCAAGAAAATCATGAGTGCATATCAGTTCTTCACCTGATACTGAAAAAGTAGCACCAAGAACTGATATGGTTGTGGGTCAAAACCCTGTACCCCTGGTTCCCCTATCATTAACCATTGTTTTCCTTTAGTTTTGTATAGTTTTGTAGCTTATTATCCACCATTATTGATACTCAATATTGACCTTGGCGACCTTGGCTTCTTCAGGCCTATCCCCATGACGAATCAGCATTGAAGCCTGGCCAGCCCAGGGAAGCAACACCCTCCCGGGACAACTTCCGCCAGGCAAATGATCTGTTGTAATTAAAAACCAACTTGGTGGCTTATAGACCCCTTGCTAAAAATATACTTTTTAATGGCTATATGGTCAATCAATCATATCCCAAAAACATTAAAAACCTAAGTTAGTGGCTATAAGCCATCCTTTTTCCTTTATGCAGAGGGTCACACTCGCCGACCTAAGTGAACGAGGTGCCCTTGGGGCCTCACCTGTTGTCCACGGCGCCACACAGGCTGCTATGTAGCAAAAAAACGGTCGTATCGACCCAGAACTCGAAACCGTCTTCGCAAGCTTCTTCATTTCACTCGACACTGCCGCAACTCTTCGTGCCTTCAAAGACCACCGTTCAACCAGGTCAGATGTCAGCAAGTCCAGTTTGGTAGACAATAATCCGTTCCCATGCCAGATATTCATCTCCGGAGTTTGCTTTGATAACTGTTCCCCATGTTGCAAGGCAGCAGCACCTAAATGCACTATGATGGTTTCCTGATGAGGAAACCTTGGTCTCCTCAGTATGCCAAAAGCTTGTGTCCGTGCCCCAATTCTGTAGAGGCTTTTGCAGTACCCATGATCATACACCGGTGTCAGTCTTCCAACCATCAAATGTTCAATCTGTCGCCAGAAAACCGAAAACAAGTTGGAAAGCTCCCCATACTGTAAACCCAGTTCCAGACAATGCGCCTGCGATCGAGGCTGCACCAGATATTCCACACCTGATGCGTCCTGCCGCTTCACCGGCAGCATCTGTCCTGTAAAGCAGCAGAAGCTCAGCATAAGCTCCAAGAAAGTAGCTCCTGCTGAATGCCCGGATCAGGCCAGACCACCTGCTCCGCCCACTTCCTAAAAGCCAATGCCCATCTAGGCCCCCAAGCGGAGCTGAAAGACCTGTCAACTCGCACTGAATCACGCTGCCATACATTCGAAATCTGCCAGTTGACCAGTATCTGCACCTGTTGTTCATGCGAAAGGTGCACAGTCTGATCCACACCTTTCTGTCTTTCCAGTGCAGCATGCAAAGTCGCCCTCTGTTTATGCAACTTCAACAGAAGATCGAAGATCTTCTGCAGTTTCTCCTTGCCCTCACACAAATCATCATGCATCTGTCCTGCAAAACGAAGATAATCCAAGTCAAGTTCATTTCCCACTCGGCCAGCTTCTGTGTCAGCAACATAGTTTCCCCATGCGTGGTATCTGTCCAGTACGTTTTCAACAGCATCAACATCTCTGTGAGCTTTCAGCTTGTGTATCTTATGAGTTCCCATTCGCAGTGATTCCCAGAGACGGAAGACCAAATCCCTCTCCCCCAAATTTTGCAAATCCTCAAGAGAGGAAGCTCTTTGACACCTGGAGAAAGTCTTCACCGTTGCAGCCGAGTCCGAAAAAATGTCTGACGCAGAAAAACATTCAACAATACGAACCACAGCAAAAAGTTCAGATCGATAAACAGTCTGGTTACCAGTTGTACGTGCAGCCGCCAATGGTATCTGCGATTCAGGTGGTACCCCTCGTGGTGTGTTCAACATGACCTGCTGCCGCTGCTGATCATCCCTGCAGACGTCTAGCACGATGGAGTATGCCGCAGTACGTGTTAAAGGTGAATGAGGATGTTTGACAGAACCATCAGTGTAGAACGTAGGAGTCACCCCTTGTTCAATCCATGCCCTGATGATCTCCAAATGCTTCAACGGAATCTGTGCCTCAACATGTTTCTCATTCACAGTATGAAAAGTATGGAAATTCTCATGGGTGAAGATCACCGGTAACTCATGTATCAATGAAAACTCCGTCATGTCAGTCAGCAAATTTTGGAACGGGGCCCGTACATCTGCCGTTGCTGCACAATGGAAGACACGATGCTCTCTCGTGTCCAGTTCCTCGCAATGGAGACACTGTCCTGAGGCATCCTGAGCCCATTTGGACTTTTGCACTTCAGTTTGAAACCCCCCTGAGATCTCCTCCAGAAGAAAGTGTTGCTGAAAAACCGAAAACTTCTGCAGCACTTGAATTGTAGAAATCACATCAATACTGAGATGGCTTAGTATCTTACGCTCGGTTTCATATGTCAGCATATCTCTGATCCAAGCTCTCTCAACCCAGATCTGGAGTGTGCGAATGCTCGTTGTGAGAAGGTCAAAACTGACAAACTGATCTGTGTGAATTTGGCCATGCTTGTCCAATGTCCAACCAATCTTGAGCAAATAGTACGTTAGAGTACCAGCTGGTCCGTGGCAGTCGTAGGATCGGCCGGAGTGCCTAGCTGCCAGGTCGAAAAAGGCCTGTTGCGTCACATCATCTACTTTCAGTAAAAAACGTTGTGCTGCTCTCAAACATCTGACTACAGCATACACTAAAGGGTCTAAAAGGTGCGGTGCACACGCTACGGAAATTGCAGAGTTTCTGGATCGAGAAGGCCCCAGAAGCGCATTTGACACTTGTGTTCTCATTACATCCATATGAATCGTACCCAGTGGTAGCAATTCAACGCCATACAGACCCGCAGGATATATACCTCCCATGATCAAGAAAGCTTTCGTGCGGATGTCGTGTGGCATGCGCTGCAAAGATGCCAAACGTGCTTGCGCACGCTGAAGACGTGTGCGGAATTTCCCCAGTAAAGGCATACCTCTGGGTATAAGCCATCCAGCCAATATGTGTAAATGTAATAAGTAGTCATATGTATAATTCTATACTTGTAATTGATCAACTTCACAACCACCTATCGCAATCCACGCAACTGCATCATTTGGTCAATCGGAAACCTCCCTAACAACAGCAACCCTTTGCCATTGATGCACCACGTCTTCTGGCGGTCATCCTCTCCAGTTGGTGGAGAGCAAACCACCAGTATTACACACCTAAGCCCCATCCACATTTTCGTGACTGCCCCCAAGTTCCGGATAGACAAAGTTGATGTCAGGAACGAATACAGAACGTAGCTTACCTGTGTGTATGTACATTTACATATGTATCTAATCCCTGCATCCTGATATCATGCTGTCCTGTCCCATGGCTTTGGTCACGTGGCTCTGCAACTACTAATCCGCCATCAAGCCACAGACCAACTTGTAAGCGCTGGCAGCCGCGAAAGCGCCAAAGAATTGGAACATCCAGGTGCCCAAGACCTTGCTCCAGCTCCTGAAAGGGCTGATGGGCAACTCATGGTTGATTAGATGGCTTAATGATGGTCCATTTAATAACTAGATGATGGTTCGTTGAATAATTATATGATGGTTAATTGAAAAATTCTTAGATGATTATTCAATGGTTAATTGATGGTTTATTGATGGTTACTTGATGGTCTATTGATGGTTAATTGATGGGTTATTGATGGTCAGTGATGGCAAATGATGCTTCACATTGGGGCGAAATGATGATTGAAAATGCTTAATTGGTGGCCCTAATAATGGTTGACTCATGGCTGATGATGGGGAATGACCTCGACGGTGGTCAGGGCCCTGGAAATTGAGAATAACAAACAAAAATAACCCAATGTCTATTTAATTCCTTAACATGTTTTAGTTATTGGTAGCGCTCCCCTGGTACCATGACTTGCCATTATTGAGCACGAGCATCAAGCATGATATTAGACATTTTCAACTGTCGACTGGCTGGTTTCAATCAATGATCGGCAACCATCGATCATCATTCATTCGCCATAATCAAACAGCAGCAACTATCACTGACCATCATCGGTGAACCATTCTGAATTCACTGATTAAGCCATTCACTAGCTGTTTGAAATTTTATCAACCATCAACTAACCCTCACTAACCACTCTGAATCCATTGGGTAGCCATTGCTTTTGGTTGATATGTCCATGCTATTACTCACTTATTAAAATGAATCTGCAGTGTTCAAAATATGTGTTCATATTCATGTTTAATATAATGAAGATTGTAAATTCTAGTTTAAATCATCTATTCAGTTTGTAACAAAAATCTGATATACATTTATCAAACTCTTTGACTAGATTCAACACTTTTGACTCAAACTTTTGACTTTGTCAAAGCTTCGCTGGTGCCATCCAGCAGTCTTCAAAAATCCACCAGAGATATCACCAGGTATTGGAATGTCTTTGAACCGCAAAACAACCTGCAAGCAGCAACCAACAACCATCAACAACCGACAACAATCAACAAAATCACCCATCAACAACCAACAAAATCAACCAACAACAACCAACAAATTCAACCAACAACCACCATCATCAACCAACAAGCAACAGCCAACAACAATGAACTAACAACCCGCAAAATCACTGCATCCACCATCCCAAACCACCAACGGCTCCGTGGGTCGCCCAACGCCCCTTGGTTCCAAGGCACTTCTTCCCCAGCAGCGCCAGGGCGAAGGTCACCGCAGGGTTCAACTGGGCACCACTGACGTTGTAAGTCGCGTAGACCATGACCGTCAGCACCTGGGCCCGTCCACCCACGGGTCCGGGGCCCCGGTCGCCCCCAGGGGACCCACAACAGTTGGGCCAGGGGAAGCCACCGGCGCCTGTGAAGGAGTTAGAGTCGTTGGTGAACTTGGGGAAGCAACTAGTCATAACTAGGGTTTAGAACTAGGGTTTTGAACTAGGGTTGATAACTAAAGCCACCTATATTTGGGTTTTAACTAGGGTTTATGACTTTGGGAAGATACAACTTTACTATACTCAGTGGGTTATAGACCAAGGGATCTAAGCTGGGGATTGGGAGTTAATGATGCTTCGTCAAATTGAAGCTACTGGTAGCTGCTGATGTTTATGGAATTGATGATTATTGGTAGGTAATTTCACTAGCCAGGTAATTCCATCTATATAGCAAAACGGTACAATATCATCTACTGCTACCCTAATGGTGATTGAATTAATTGATGATAAATGGTGTCATCAATGGCTAATAATTAGCAGGTAGTCAATGATGGTTTTCGCAGCAGTGAATGATACCAGCTGGCAGTTGATCAAGTGAACACATACACAGCGGGATGTATGCATGGTTGAATTGAACTAACTATCAACTATTTGCTATGGTAGTTGATGGTTGATTGATGGTCATCGACTCTGGGCACGTACGGTATGAGATAATGAGGTAGTTGTGTCCAGCAAAACTGCTAATGGTTCTCAACAAGAACCACAAGGATGGTTGCAAAGGATGTGTTCGAGTTTGGGTGAAAGTTCACCATGAAAAAACATGCTATTGTCACGAATATAGACTTGTACCCTAGTAAAGTAATCTAAGCGATAGATTTGTGGTCTGCTGGACCGATGCGGAAAAATGTAGGAAAGGGCCAGAATACAGTTGCTAGTTGTTGCTAGTGTATAGATTCGTGCTGAGAATGCTCAGTTCGAAAACATTCGATTTCAGAGCTGAAGTTCAACTCTGGAACTAGATCAACTCTTCCATGCTGCCTCCCCACATTCCAAGTCACCAAATGAGCACTGTTCTCATTTCTAGGTGTACTTGACTATGTTGCCTTTCATCTCTTATTGATTTTCACATGCGTACTGTAGAATGTTTACGTTCACCTATAGATATACTTAATCATATATATATATACATGTGTATACAGACTTTGTCTGTGTAGGGTTTTGCCTAAACCTATGGTCAAAAAAGCTCGGTGGAATCTGAAAACATGTTCACATTCATGCTGCCTGATGGATCATCCTAGTTGAAAAGGACATGCTTCATATTCCTTTATAGCTCTTAACTACTGAAGCTACTGATAATCTCCATATTGGTGTTTCTCAAAATAGGGGACCCCCCGAATCATCCATCAATAATCATCATTTGTAGTAAAGCAACCATTTTTGCCTACCCCTATCTTGAGAAAAAAACATATTGCAGCTGTTTTACCATCCTTGTTGGTGATTGTCCCCTGCTATTTACCACTATTCATACCCTATTATTGGAACCTTTTGATCATCTCTCCTGGGTCAAGTCTCCAGCTGCAGATACAGACGTCACTTGGCGACAAACAACCTGCGGACCAACTATGGGGATGGCACCAGGCAGCACCCGCCATCTGCATGAGCTCAGCAGGTAAACTTGACGCTGGTGAACCCTTGGATGAACAGCAACCACCAAGTTACATGGTTCCACAACTACATAGTCAGTAAATCGCCAAACCACTGAGAATCCAAGGTTTGTGGCTGTCACCCACCCAAAGGACTACTATGATCATTACTAAAAATATCTGTTGACAACTACAAACTAGTAGCCATTCTGGATGACTCGCCACAAACATACTACTACTGCCAGGGCCGGCCGCACTTGCCGCCCTGTGGCCGTGGCGATGGTCACGGGAGCCCATGGCGAAGGGGTGGGGCTGGCCACGGCGCAACCCACGGTGAAGACCAGGACGAAGGTGCCCATAGCTGACGTGGCAGACGTGGTGCCCAAGGGATTCTCCGGTCCAAGGGAAAGGTTTAGAGTGGTTCAATGATGGCTAAACGGTGGGTTTTATGATGGTTTTATGATGGTTAAATGGCGGTTAAATGGTGGATGTGTGATGGTTTTATGATGGTTTGTCGTGCGTTACAAGGGTTCATTGGTGGATTGATGCTGCTTTTATGATGCTTAGCCAAGGTTAGTGATGGTTGATGATGTGTGATTTATCATGATTGATAAATGGGTTTGGGGGAGATTCTCTAGTGACTCTAGTGTTAACGGGTTGCAAGGGACCCACACAGCGAAAACCCCTGAATTGTTCAGGCCTTGTTTGGCTGACAATGGGTTCTCCCAGTTTCGGATGTACCTGAGTCATTACCGGTATCTGCGTGGAATCGAATCGGTAGGAAGCCCCTGGATTTGGGTCCTGACCCTACCAACTTGGCCACGTTCCAACATGTTCCAAGCCAGGGGCATCGTATGGACATCCCAGGGCCCCCCCCCAGCCAGTGGTAGCCTGCACTTCCCTAGAAGCTGTTGGAAGTGGTGAAGTTTCACTTCCAGCTGAGGGTAATAATCAGTCATCAACATATCAACCATTGTCATACATGTATTAAACACAATCATCGATCATCACCTGTTCGAAACTAGCTATCCTTTTCCCGCGAGTTGCCGTTCGAAAAATGGTTGGTTTATTACTATGAATGGTTTATATTATATAGATGATTTGGGGAGTCCCCTATTTTGAGAAACCACCACATGACCACTATTATAGTAGTCGCCAGAAATAGTAATGGCCAATTTTTTTACCACTTATCTCTAGTACTTGTAATGGCCATTCGGTTCTCGTTTCTTTAAGCAGTAGTCACACAATCATTTTGAACCATGAACCATTCTTTTCCTGTCCCTGGGGCCATGGGGAACCAGTAATCGTTCTTTATCATTGATCACTGGCTCATTGTTGACAATAAATTGTTCATGTCAGTGATGGTCAACACTGGTGACAATGACGACTTATCATTACCAATAGAAGTAGTGACGAGTCAGTATTGGTCCACCTATTGTCTATTGTTGCCAATATTTACTACGAATGGTTGTTGATATTGCGGCAACCATTGCAAATCACTAATGATGATAACTGGTAATCTTAACAATTGATGATAGTCTATTAAACAACCACTGACCACTGTCACTATCAACAGTCAGTAGCAATGAGATGTTCATAAGAATAGACGGCCTTAATGAATGGTGACTTTCACTAATTAAGCATTAGCAACAAATCAACAACAAATCTAATGATTCACAATGTTTCATGATTGTTTGAAGTAAACATCAATTCAGCATCAAATCGTTTACTTATATCGATCAAGCATGCATTATTCGCAATGTTCCATCATTATCTACATAGTAACTCACCATTAATTCAGCATAATCATACCCATAATTTACACATTGAAAATCTATGTGAATCGTTGGTAGGAACAAACCGCTATCATTTGACTAGCAAGTGTCAATGATTAAAAAAAAAACTATACCCTCCCGTGATCAAACATCGTCAATTACCATTTTCACTTGGTAAATAATCGTCTACAACTAGTGGATGTTCTATTGCTGTGTTAGATTACCACAGCTGGTTGGAGATACTGTATCAACCCTTTGAATGATATGGGTGAATCAACCAAACCAGTTAGCTATCAACAAAAAAATCTTAGATAAGTAATTATATAATCTCCTATTCATCAACCAATCAGTCCAAGTATGCGCAAAAAAAACAAGGGCTTGAAACCCTCAACGCGTGGTTGTTTAACCATTATTGTTGCTTGTTCCCTCCTATTCTCAACTCTCAACCATTCTTAGGCACTAGGATCCCACCACTCAGTCATTAATATAGTTGGTTATCCCCCAGAATTAACCACTACTATGAGCCATGGTTGACCATAGAAAATCCCATGGATTCTACCACCAACCTTGGTTAGTGGTCATCATTGATAGCCACCCTTTGATTTCTCACCACTGGAGCTCCATCGGAACCTTCCGCGAGGAGAGGCGCCAATCTCGGCAGAGAGGTGGTACCGTGGTGCAGGGGCCCACTACGCGTCAGCATCGATGGGGAACAGCATGGAAAATCATCCAAAATACGACTCCTGTACCCGTTCTCCACCTGATTTCTGATAGATCTTGGGGTGAGGTCAGATCACAAAACTTTTGTGACCAGGATGATGGCACACCAGATGATGTCTATCAAACAACTGTCGTGGTTGGTAGTCTTGGTCAGTTCCAACCACCCCAACAATCACAGCGAAACCAGTGCTTTGGGGGTTGCCACCATGCTAAACTGCGCGTCCGATGGCTCATTCACCATGATGAACCTGCAGGAGAGGGATGAATCAATAGTTTGAATTGGTCAAGACCCTTGTTTGGCTGGTGTACACCATTGAATGGATAAATGATGGATTAATCAATGAAGACCATTAATCATTTTTGCTGCTTTAACACTAGTCCATCCTCATGTTGAGTCATTACGACCATTGTTAGACCATTGTAGTTCAAAATTATCTAACATGCAATGATTGGTGTCTCTTCAGTTTCCGATCTACGGGCCACAAGCATGGGGCTTCAAGAAAAGACTACTTTCTTGAAACGGCAGCCCCAAATTCACGCGTGTTGGAGTCAAACCATCATTGACCATGAGGAGCCATCTTTACTGTCCTTAACATCATTATTTAACCATCATTAACCATGAACAACAATTAACCAAGTGGGTGAATTCAATGGTTCAGTCAAACCATGTCAAACCTCTAAATGGTGGCTCCTAAAAATGACAGACCCCCCAAGCTATGATGTGTTGACTACTATGAATGGTTAACATGGGATGATTTCGGGTTACCCCCATTTGAAGAAACCACCATTAGTGCTTCTATGAATGGTTACAATAATAAACTGGATGGTAGCTGAGGGTTCCCTATGACTTGAGAAACCACCATATCCCTGCAGAGTGGTACGCCCTGGCCATAAGTTGGCTTCTAACCCACCTGATTTGCGATTGCCCCCATGACTTTAGAATCACCCAAATGCGTCTACTCATCCCTGGCAGGAGTCGGTGCCAGGCAACCCTCCCATCAACGCATTCACGAACATCTTCTTGTACACATCGGCGTTGCCTCAGCTGCGAACGTGTGGCCGCCAACAGCCGGGGATTCAGAAAACACCAAGTGTTTCGTGGTTCATCTTTGTCAGTTGGTTGCGTCCCCTTCAGTGTCACTAGGATCACTGACCTTACTTGGATACTTGTGACGACCAAGTTCTTGTGGCAACTTGGAGATAGTTGGAGCATCCTGCTGATGACTTGGTTTTTAGCTGCATAATCAACTGGCTGACTCGGCTAAACTGTCCAGAAGTACACCATGCAGGACAAAGAGGAGATGAGTCCAGGTTTCTGAGTTAAGCTTTGACTCTTTCTCTCTTGTAGTTTGACTTGGCAGCGGGCAAACCATGTTTTGGGGGTGATGTTGGACCTATCAATGTGATTTCTGATTGCCAGCTGAATTAGACTAGACGACCAAAGGGCAAACGTTTCATCACTATCAACCATCATCCTTCTCCCCTATCATCAACGAGTTTCCTAAGCACCCCTATCACAACCAATCTGGCGGGTTGTTGCCTGACTGTTCAGAGGCATGTCACGATTCGACGACCATCTGATTCAACATCATGTTTGGCGGTCAAGGGCCCCTGTGCCTGTGGTGGGCGTCCCGATTGAATACCACCTACTTGGGAACTAACCATGCTGTCAGTCCGGGGATGCATGCTCATCATCCATCCATTTCTTGGACTGGTAATGACCCAGGGACCCATATCGCGCATGATGGCACCCCGGTGAACCCAAACGCCTGAAGCTCTAAAATGGGGGGGGGTCCGCTGGCAACTGCCGCAATTCTGGGGCAACTCGCATATTACTCCAGCGCAACCTGCGGTTGCTGATGACCCTGCTGCCTGTTCGAGTGGCAAGAAATTTTTGCCCCTGCTATTGACCCTCAACTCACCGTCAACAAGCATTGTCGCCTCACATGGGGCTTCACCAGCTTCAGATCTGACAAACTCAATCTGAACCAGCTCTCAAACCACCATCAACCATTGCTGACCGTGATTCATCATTGTGAACCAGAATCGACCATTGTTATCACCCATTCTCAACCATCATAAATGCATCATTACGCCATCATAAATCCAAAAATCTATCGTTCAACCATCGAACATCCAACATCAAACCATCATAAATCCACCCGAACATCCAACATCATCCAACATCATCCAACATTACTAGTGGAGCACCATTTAGCAACCATATATAAAGTAATAAACCATCATAAATCCACCAAAACATAGCCATCATTTATGTAACTTCACAAATAACTAGCAAAATTTCTCCGTCATAAACCACGATACACCATCATAAATCCACTAGTGAACCACCATTTGGCCACCGCAAACCATCATAAATCCACCAAAACATCGACCATTCATATAACTCAACCATCCTAAATCCACCAATGAACCTCCATTTAACCACTATAAACCATCATAAACCATCATAAAACCATCACAAATCCATCATCCTCCAGCTTTGTCCCATCCACGTAAGGGCCCCAGTGGCGCGTGATCTCAGCCAGGATCTGGTCGGGTGTCAGGGCAGGACGCGGAGCGTCAGCAGCAGCACCGCTGCCCGCGCCCGGAGCGCCGCTTGGGGTTTCCCTGGGGCGGCGGATCGGAGCTTCTGTCACTGGCCGGGAACCGGGAGTATTTCGCTGGTTCTCAAGATATGGTGGACCTTTATAAGGGATATGGCTATGGGTCAATATTAACCATCAATAATGGCTTATAATGAACAACCAAATCATAGGGAAAACAATGGTAAATGATGGGGAACCAGGGGTACGGGGTTTTGACCCAGAGCCATATGACAACCTTATGATGGTTTCTTAGTAGCTGGGGTACCCAAAAAATATGGTTGGTTTCTTACTATACATGGCTAAAAAAGGATGATTTTGGGGTATTCATAGTTTGAGAAACCACCATTTGTGTATCGCTGGAGTTAGCAGGTTGATGTTTATCTGCATTATTTGTTGCATAGCTGCGGTTCCGAAACCCTTGAAGCTATTCATGATTCGGTGGTACTCACGGGAAGAAAATGGTCAAAAAAATGAAGAACTTCATTGAAATTGTGAAAAAATGTTGGTCGAATGGCTAGTCAAGTGGGTAGTCCAGGCTAGTATATCAGTAGTCTCTTGATGCCGGTATTTAGTAGTGTTCGTGGTGGTTGCGGTGTTTTGCTGTTTTGCTGTTTCCCTTCTCCCTGTCGAGTGGAATAACAACATTGTCACCTGAAAGCAGATCGCTGTGCGTGACTACAATCTTCATTGCTTCCTTGCCATCGATCACATTCTCTTTCATAATTTCATAACATCAGTCAAAGTCAATTTGTCAATGTGCAACAAGCTATGGTCCAAGAAGTACGCCAAGTTCCTTTTTCCCAAAGGATCAAGGGGATTGGGTACTTGTCCTTTTCCAACAGTTTTCCTTAAACCTCCGAGGAAAACTCTTGTCCGCTGCTGTGGCAAGATGTAGTCTTCGGCATTCAAATTCATAACGCTCCACTCAAACTCTGCAGCTTGTTGTTGCAACAATGAAGTGATGCTGTTCATGAAGCTTGGTTGGCCAGTCTTCTTGTGAAGTATCCCGCGGGCGTTTTCTGAAACACATGAGCTCGCCTGTCTTATGAAACTAAGCACCAATTTCATGATGCTCCAAAAAAAACATCTGCTCTGCTGTCGTCTTGTCCTTGTTGGGAGCCGTTCCCTGCCCATGGCGGGCAGAGAGGACCACTGATTAGTAGTTTGCATTGCCTTCCAATGCTGGTAAGATCAGCTTTGTATGTGTCCCCACTGCTTCCAAGAAGATTGCTATCTCAAAGATGTTCTTCCAAATGTGCCTTGTAGCGATCCGCCAGGTCGAACACTTGGTGGTGTTTTGGCTGGTCAAAACCGCCCCTCTTGTGTGTTTGGGCGGCGGGGGCCCTTGGAAGCTTCCGCCCCTGGCTCGACCTTGCTACTTGATAGTTAGTCATGCTTCATTCTTAGTTTTACTTATGTAACACTTATATGGTATTTTTTCAAACAGGAAACTTAGGGAACCCGAAAAATGCTTGGTATATTCTTATAAACGTTGAATAAACTGGATGATTTGGGGGCACCACTACATGAGAAACACCCATATAGTTCTGACTCACGACAATATAGTTGGTATGACAAGTGTAGTATTGTCGTTGCAACCATGAGCCACATGTTTATGGTCATAGGAACCAGTATTAATCATAGGATTACATTATCATAGATGGCAGTCATTAAGAAGCTTCACATTTTTTGGATGATAATGTTTCTTCGGAGTAATTCAGAATCAGGCAAAGGTGGTTTCTTAAAATGGGGGTGCCCGCAAATCATCCAATGTAAACCATCTACAGTAAGAAACCAACTATTTTGAGAAACACCCATATTGTCAACGGTAGGAATGGCTCAATTTATGGTCCAGTACCAACAGTTATAACAGCCGCGTTTACGCGGTACATGGAGCTCAGAACCCAGCCCTACCAGTTGGTTCCACAGGTTGAAGACATACCATTGCCAGGTGCGAATGTGGATTCAGTTGGTTGCAAATCTTACTCAAAGAATTGCATATCCACAGTATACTATACACGTATTCATTGCATATGTACATGTATATCGATAATATTTGCTGATATTAATGATGATGTATACCAGCACATAGACTTGTGTATATATGTGCGCATATGTGTGCAGTACAAACGCACTGTATGCTATAGTGTACAGAGCCCAATGCCGAAACAAAAACAAGAATGCTCGCGAATTAATCATTTCAAACATTATTTCTTAAGGCTCACTTTCGTCACTCCTGAATCACAATTAAACCAACTGATCATGATTGATGCTTGATTATCTTGCTCCAACCATCAGCAACCCATAGTACTTACATTGATTTCCATCATCAAGCCTGGACAACTCCCTGTCAACCAGTCACCCATGGGTCGATAAGCCCATTGTTCAAAAATTGCTAACACGCAATAATCAGTCACTATAATTTGTTGCAGCCATCCAAGCGGCCATGATTTCACCGTTCCAAACATCGACCCCAAAAGATGGCTGGTTCATTACTACAAATGGTTCATATTGGATGATTAATTTGGAGGTACCCCTATTTTGAAAAAAATGTATTGACCCTGGCATCAACCACTATATCATAGCTCATCTCCGATACCTGGACCTGAATATGGAATCCTTCCACTGTTGATCCTTGGCTTAACCATCATTGATCCAACATTCAAAAATCACCATTGATCAATACTTAACCAACGTCAATCATCAAAAATCACCGTGAACATTATGTAATATTGAACCATGGTTGATGTCATGGTTGATCCAACCAGTTCATCAGCCACAAATCATCAAAAATCATGTCATTGATCATGGTCATTAACCAGTTTATTGATCCAACCATCCAAAAATCATCATTGATCCAAAAATCACCACTGCTCAATACTTCACCAACATCAATCATCAAAAATCACCATGAAAATGAAAATGTAACTATCATCATTGATCCAATGATTGACCACGGTGAAAAATCACCATGAACATGAATAGTTAGCTATGGTTGATGTCATGTTGGATCCAACCATTCAAAAATCACCATTGATCAATACTTCACCAACATCAATCATCAAAAATCACGATTGATCCAAAAATCGCCATTGATCCAATGATTAACCATGGTCAAAAGTCACCATTCATCTTGGCGGCTTATAGATCCCTTGCTAAAAATATATGGTAAATCAATCATATCCCAAAAACACTAAAAACCTAAGTTAGTGGGTATAAGCCATCCAGTCATTGATCCAAAAATCCTCCATCTTTCACCACAACCACCCTCTCGTCCCCACTGGGCTCCCCTCACCCGGAGGCACCGCCAGGTGCACCCACTGCACCAGTGGCACCATAAGAGCCGGGAGCGGCATCGCCTGGCAAAGCAGTCGAGGTGGTTTAGAATGTGAGATTTATAGTATGACTATTTGTCATGGGTCCAATAGTTTTAACTGGATAGTGGTTGAACTTGACTGTTGAATTGGGGGTTGTGACTAGATGTTTTTGAATACTTGGTATTAGATGAATACTTACTACTGGTGTTTCTAGTTCTTACTAGATGTTTTTTTGAATATTTTCGGATTTTTTCAGATTTGTTCGATTTTTTGGAATGAATTGGGGTTACTTGGTGGATGCTAGTTTCAAACTGGTTTGTGATGGTTGAATTGGTGGATTATATGATGGTTTAAAGTGCCTAAATCGGGATTACTTGGTGGATTTATGCTGATTTGATGACTGTCTATGATGGGTTGTCATGGTTGTTAATTGATGGGTGAATGATGCTTAAATGATCAATCATCGTTGCCATCTCATGCTGAACTATGGTTACGAATGCTTAATGGCTGATAATGGGTGACCATGGCTTATATAGGTCAATAAGGGCGATTTTGTTCATGATGCTTCATCATGGTTCATCGTGGTTGATAACTATATATTCAATTACTATGCCTCATAATTGTCGTATCTAAGTCTCTAATGATTGACTATGTAAATGATGGTTTAATAGCTATCGTGTTACATGCCAATTGAATGGTTGACGGTCAATAGCAACAGTGAATAATGGTCAAGTGATGGTTTATGATGGGGGATGGTGAATGATGATTCATCAGTCATTACATAATGGTTACTCGATGGTAAGTGATGTATGTGCTGCTTCTTCAATGCTTAATGTTGTTGATTATGGAGCATAACAAGTGATAAGCAGCAATCGACCTGGGATCCAATAGCCATATGACACATATAACTGCGATATTGAGGGTCAATCATCGCTAATAAAGGATCATTCTGGATGATAACTTATTTGTTCAAACATAACAAATCATGATAACTTACTCGTTCATGTGGTTGATGGTTGTTTGTGGTTAAAGCCGATTGATGATGGTTAATTATGGACAATAATAGTAACGATCAATACTGATGGTCAATGATGGACATTCATGGACAACAATGGTGGTTGATAGAGATTGATAGTAAGGGGTACTCATGGCGATTCAAGGTTCACAATGGTTGTATCACTGGCAGCGGTGGCAGCATCGGTTAATGGACAACTATTGATAGGTGTTCGTAACGAATGGACAACAATGATGATCAGTTCAGTACTTGATTGCCATTAATTCACTATTGTCAATAATAATGACTAATAGTAACACATATGAGTTATAATCTTAATTATAAACTATTTGGTGCTTCGTTAAACTATAATCGTGATTGTTTCCAATCACTGCTTCCAAATAGTTAGTAGGGATTCGGATGGATGGTTGACAAGCGATGGTGATAACTAGAAACACCTTTTCTTACACTTGCAACGCGTGTTAACTGCCTGTAAGGATGGTTGACAGTGATGGCTCATAGTGATTGGTGATGCTGATTATGAATGGCTGGTTCACAACAATTCGCGATTGTAAATATTGCAACAGTCGTAAATAACGGTGCCTATTTGTTGGTAATGATGGCGTAAGATGGCCAGTAGTGATGGCTCTTAATTGTGGTTGCTCATGTTTAGGTCTGATATGTTCTGATTGATAATAATGGCTTGTGAGCAGCAACAACAAACCAACCGCAAGCTACATCTAAATCCAACTCCTCAAAAAATCCGAGACCCTCTTTTGGGACTAAGCCCGTTTATGCAAACAAAAGCATGTAGCTAGGACATTCATCATGGTTCAACATGATTCAACTAGTTTCGGAAACTCCATATGTGCTCACCAGACTCCCATGTCAATCGCCTTGGAAAAGATGGAAATCTCCAACTAAATGATTGGTTGACCAGTATTCCTGGAATCAAACGCTGTTAAGGCCAACTGTACTAGAAAAAAAAAGGTATGTGCAAGAGAAATCAACGTCATCATCATGGTTCATTGTTGCAATTGCCACGCGATTGCAAACCCCATCAGAATCAAAATCAGCGTTGTCGACATCATCATCATCATCATCATCATCATCATCATCATCATCATCAACTCCTGATAAGCCATGGTCACAAATAAATTCGGCAAGTAAGCATTAAGCACCCATTGATGAACCATCACTTGGCCGTTGACCAAACATTACTGGCTGCCATTCATAATCCATCATTAGCCAGTGATCGTACATTATATTTAGCATCTATAACCCACTAGGTTCTCGTCATGATGGTAAATGAAGAATCAACTAGACAATCATGAAAAATATTGGATAATTAACCATGATTCATTATTTGGTGGTTTCTCAGAATGGGGGACCCAAAAAAAAGTTGGTTTACAACTAAGAATGGTAAATAATCCATTCTTATTGGTTATTATCCCCTATTGATAACCAATATTAGCCACTGTAGACTTGAGAAACACCCATATAGTTGGTATATCCCCTATTATTGTTGATTATTTATCCCCCACTAAAAATTAATAATGGCTGCTATTGTCCTCCATTGATTATTGATTATCCCCTATTGATTATTGTTGGTATATAGCATATCATTATCCCCTATTATTAACCATTATTAATGGCTGTACCCCCTATACACTCGCGGCTTCACCAGTCCCAGGGCCAGCAGCAAGCAGGCCCGTAAGCTATACACCCTATTGATTATTGTTGGTATATACCCTATTGTCCCCTATTAATGGCAATATTCTTGGTATATCCCCTATCAACCATCATTAATGGCTATACCCCCTATAAAACCCCATGATTCAGCGATGAAACTCACGACTCAAATGCCGTGCTGTTGCAGCTGGGTGCTGTGCCCCCTTGCCCTGCGCACCCTCCAACAAAGAACGCTCAGCGTCGGCACCAGTTGCAGCCATGGTTTGACCTCTGCTGTGACGGGTTAGTCAGGTTCTAAGTAACTAGAAATGGATCAGTAACACTACAATGAATGGCTTATAATAGTGATTTATAGGGGGATTATAGGGAGATAATTAGAAACAAGTCCAGGTTTTATAGGGGATTCTACGGACCCCTTTAACTGATGGTTTTATAGGGGATTATCATGATTTATAGGAGGGATAATCAGCAACAAGTACAGGGGATATAGCAACTGTATGGTGGTTTCGACCTAGCCAGTTGGGGGAGGCCCAAGTTATGGCAGGCTTACTACTATACACAATTAACTATGAGCACTGGGGGTTCCCCGTCATGACTTGAGAAAGCACCGTACCTATATACCTACTGAATAACCAGGCAACAGACGCTGCACTAGGTACAAGCAATAAATGAAAAACTGGTTGGTGGTCTCAACACCTATGTAAAATGTTAGTCAACCAACCATTTGTTAATCATTACTAGAAAAAAAAATCATTGTGAAACCACCAATCAGAAAAGGCTTGATTACTCTTCTTGTTAGAGGTCACAGGTGGCTTAAAGCCAATAGTGCACGGGTGAAGCCACCAACCAACAGCTTGTTGCTTCAGAATGGTATTCCCACTGCTATGGCCATCCAAGCTGGGTAAATACTTATAAGTATGACCATATAAAACATGTAAAGGGACTGAGGTATGGAATCAAACATCGATCAGTTAGACTCCAGCTATACCACATAACATTGTAAGCCCTAGTTACAACCATGTAACCCTAGGTATACTGCATATCACCCTAGCTGTAACCATTTGAATCAGCTCGCCCCGACCCCCTACACCAAGCAAGTGGGAGGTTCACAGCCCAACCACCGGTGATGTTCACCGAGTCTGATTCTTTCGGAGCCAACATCTGGGTTTCTCAAGCCATAGGGGACCAACAAAAATGCTTGGTTGATTACCTATAAATGGTAACTATCAATGATGATGACTGGGGGTACCTCCATTTTGAGAACCCACCACATGTACCATCATTGATAATTGTCAACCATAATTCATCTGTGTAGTCCCTACTATTTTCACTCTATTTGCACAGCGCCAGCTGCAGTGAGGTGCAGAGAAATTCAGTGAGCTTTGGGATTGAAGCTCGGAAATTGCTTGCGGGGTGTTTCGAGCAAAGATGGCTGCAACAGCGGGGTCTGGGGAATAAGACGAGCAAAAACAACAGGCACAACTAAGCTTTTTCACGACAAACGATTGTTTTGCTGGTGGATCAAAGACTATCACCATAGTTCACCACTATATTCCAGCCACACACCACGCAGATCGAATGGTGACGGTACTGCAGCATGCATCTTTGGCATCATCCACATCACAAACTTGGAATGATGGTGATTTGTGTCGTGGTAGTGCACATGTCCAAGCCATGGGGGTTTCTCAAGCCATGGGGACCCCCAAAAATAGTTGGTTGATTAAATTGATTACTATAAATGATGAATAAATCAAATCATCCAGTTGCTATAAAAATTGATTGCTATAGTTGGTGGATGATTTGGGGGTACCCCTTGGCTTGAGAAACCCCCAAATGTATCAAAACGTGCGCCCAGTCAGGACCACAACAAGCATCACATCATCGCTGTGGTCAACAGCATTTTCTTGGCATAGACGACTACAGCAACTATGCTGCTGGTTGATGGAAAAAATAAATGTTGTTTTTTTTCTTTCAGCAAAGTGGATGCCAAGCAACTACAGCAACTTTTTCTTGGCATAAAAGCTGGCAAAGTGGTTGATGTGGAAAAAATAGATGCTGCTTTTTCAGCTGGGATGGTCCTCAGCAACAATGTGTCATAAAAAAGTGAATCAAATGGGCTTACAATACAACAGCTTTCTGACGTTGGGGGCTAGTTCGAAAACACTGAATAGATAGGAAGCCATGGTTTCATCACGAAGGCAGTTCAATTTCCTGCATCATCTAGCACTTTAAGCTAACATCAGAATCAGAGCGGTAGTTGATATTCAGGGCGCCTCCATTACTTGTTGACGACTCAGCCACCATGACGATAACCCCTTCCCGTGACCCTCCACGCACATATTCTCTCAAATCAACCAAGGCTTTGGGAGGGTCACTGACCATTCTCAGGTATCATAAACCACTGATATGAACAATGTCTCACCTTTCATATTCACCTTTCTCATTGGATTGTAAATCCATCATTCACTGATCAGTAAGCATCATCAACCACTGATACTAACCATCATCAAACGTTGTCATCCGTCCACTCACGTAAATCAGTTGGAACAATCTGAGGATTGACTTCACCCAAGGACCCAGTCTTAGACCGCTTCGTGCAAGAAATAGCTGTTGAAAACAGTGACCCAGAACTGTTGTCTACCACTTATTGTAACAACTATAATAGTTATTCTAACAAATCAGATGTATTTATGAATGAGTCATTACCTTATCATCGACCACTTCTTATACTGATCAGTTTGTAGATTCTCGATTGGTTGTCAGCTGATACATAAACTTCTTAAGTCGACAAAAAAGGACTCATGAATCAACTGTAGATGTTGGGTTGCGGAAATTGTCATATATAACTAGTTAGTAAATTAGTAAGAAGTCAAAATAAGATCACCAACAATTATAACAACAACAAAATAACCAACATTTACAACGCCACCAAACAGAGTTCTTCCAGCACCCTATTGTGTGGGACAATCCTTGCTTGAGTATGTATCTCTCATTCTCACCGTTGTGAGTTGTGGTGAGTCATTGGTGTCCATAAGCAACAGCCGTGGTTAGCATCATGAATATCATCGTCGTCGTTATTGATACCCCCTATTGACAACCACCCCCGTAGTGACGGTTGTACTGTTTGCTGCTGCATTCACAAGTCACAAGCGTACTAGTGTATATTGACGATCATCATCATCATCATCATCATCATCATCATCATCATCATCATCATCATCATCATCATCATCAATGTTGGCATCCATCTTCCCTGTACACTCTGGCAAACCAACCTGGAAGCAAAAAAAAGAAACCACAATTTCTATAGCTGGTGTTGCCTATATATAAGAATGGTGATGTTCAGCACAACCAGGTTGGTTTGCCAGAGGGTAATTTTTCATTGTCATCCCCGGTGGCTGGTGGTATATCCCCAGTTGTTGGTTAGCATTGTCAACCAGTCGTCAATTTAATGCCCCAAATGACTGACACCAATAATCACTTCTTATGGCTATCACAGTACTCATCAACGGGTTTGACTAATCTTGATATCCCAACTGACTGATGCCTATTACCTGCGTATCTATATACCAAATGAGTATCTATTATACCTAGTAGTCCAAACATCCCAAATGTTAGTGGGTCAAGCTAATGCCAATAATCAACCCAGTAATCATCAAGAATTTAGTCATTCTCATGATCAAACAATTATTTCCAAATATCACAAATGTTGACGGGTATGACCCAATCATCACCCATCATCACCAATAATCCAATCTATTAGTCCAAATATCCCAGTTAAATCCAAGCTAATACCAATAATCAAATCCAATCACCACCATCGTCAACACTGCAGCTGCTTTTTTCTTGCTGCGACCTGGGCGATGCATTGCAAAAGCTACAACTGCAGGGGTGGTTGTACCGGTGGCCAGGAACTACCAAAAAACAATGGTTAATGCTTAATAAACTGTATAATGGTTAATCAGGATTAGTTCATAATAAATGATTAACAAATGGTCATTAGCCAGGAAATACTATTATTTATCAAAAGCAAGATGGTTACTAATGACTAATAAACTGATGGTTACAACAATAAGAATCATAAATGAATAATATGAATAATAATGGTTAATCAAGTAATGGTTGTCAATGGTTACAATGAACTACTAATGGGTTAATGAGCATCATAAATAACAATGGTTCGATTAATAATGGTCTATAACAATGGTTAATGCTTCATAAACGAATGGGCAACAACAATGGTCTGACATAGACTGGTTCCTAAATCAATTTCAGTGAACTAATGGTTACAGCAATAGACTAAGAGTTAACAGACTAATGGTTGACAAACTAATGGTTGACAAACTAATGGTGAATAAACTAATAGTGAATGAACTAATGGTAAATAATAGAGTAATGCTTAATAAACTAATGGTTGACAACTGATGGTTGATCATCATCTGCCATCATCTTGGATGCCCTTGAGAACTAGGTCCAGTTATACCAGTAAATGGGATAAGTTCTAGAGATGGCAAACGATGCTTCACAATGTTTAGGAATGGTTGATCCTTGGACAACTGGTGGGTTGATGGTTATCCCACTGTAACATGTCTTCTCGCCTTCAACGTGATTGATTGCCAGCATCATCAGCAACCTCATGAAGATGAACTTCAAGACTATCATCACCATCAACATCAAGATCATCAGGATCGGTGACATGATCAACATCAACGACATCAATTAAATGTTCCCTTTCAAAGAAAACACCAAGTGATCCGCACGCAAAGCATTTCTTCTCTCAGTGCTGCGCAGTTGTCAGATCCACATGGAGTGAGATTTGCGGAGACCGTCGTCGCCCACGGGACGCGCGTCTCGTCGCTTCGGTGCGGTGCCACGTTGCGGTCTAAGTCAAGGTCGTTTCAACCCCGACACTCCACCCTCTAGAGCTTCGAACTGAAAAATGTCACCGATCATTCCAACCCCCCATGGTTCACTAGTGGTTAATAGTGGTTAATAATGGTTAGATATGGTTATAATGGTTGATACTGATCATCTGGTTGATTTTTATCCGGAAATCAACAAGCTTTCGGGATGCGGGGAGGGTTGACTGGTTGGTGGTTGAAGCACCCCTATGTACACAAATGGTTTGTCAACCAAGCAACCAACCATTTGTTAATACTCGGGAAAATTAAGAATGTTTAAAACCACCATCTAGTTTACTATCTCATGGTTGGCAGTAGCTGCTCATGGGCAATACTAGTTGTGGTTGACAGTACCCTCTGGTGATCTAGCATAGCAATGGAAAATCCACCAGTAGCTGATTTCCCAGGGTTTCCCTAGAAAAATGCTGATTTCCCATTGCTAGTTTAGATCACCGGAGTGTAGCTGATCCTGGATGACCATGGCTAATAGCTACCATCTATGGCTACGTTCTCAAGGATCCAATTCAGCCATGGGTAGGTTCACAGCCGCGCTCGACTTGCCACGGCTGATGCCTCGCTTCCGTTGCACCAGCCGTGGCGCAAGTGGATGCCGACTGCTTACTACTGTAGTTGTTGGGTAGAAGTATGGTCAACAAAAACGGGCTAACTCTGGACATCACTAATGGTTGTGGGAGAACTTGGTATATATATGGTAAACCTATCTAATCCCAAAATCAATACAAATCTAAGTTGCTGTAAGCCTCGCAGAATACATTCTGGTATGCGAAGAAACAACAACGACAAAGGAAATAAGATAATGGTGCAGCCATTCAATGTCTTTTTTCTGAAATTCTTGGTCAACAAATGGAGACGGGTACAAATCACCCGGCAAAGCGGCCGGAAAAGTTGCGTCAACATTTGCTTCATAGCAAAATTGTATTATCTATGTTGACTGGTTGGCGGTTAATTGCGCCACACCAAAACATGGATCAATCAACTATTAACCGTTCACAGCCACACCACCAACCAGATGATCTGTGTTGAAGACTGCGACCTCTCTTGACTAACTGAGTGGTGTCTTGATCATTACATCGAGCAGAAGCTGGATTGCTGGTTGGTGTTTACATTAGGTGCCTCTCAAAAATAGAGAAAGTCGCTTGGAAGCCACCATCCAAAAAACAATCTCAATGAACCTTGTCCTGGTTCCTCCCAGGTGTGTTACTAAAAAAACTTCATAAAACGCCAGTTCGAGCCATCAATGGTGGGTTCCTATGGATGAACCACCCCCCCTTGTTTCATCATATGTAGCTTGGGATCTACAACCAAATGTGGATGGATCATTCACAACTTGATCTCCCATTCAACTGACAGTAGGGTTAACTCACACTTGTTATCCATCGAAAATACGAGGGAACACGGGGGTACATCATCAACTCACCAGGGCTCACAATTGCGAGCAACTCTTCTCTCCATTTCTTCACTCGTGAGGGTCGGGCGAGTGGCACACACACTCTATTGGAGCTTTTGCTTTTTTGCGGTGGCAAAAGGGAATAGACCAGCGGCAGCACGATCTGCCAGCGATGTGAGTGTGAGAACGTGGCTTCTCTTGGTTGGTCCATGGGTTACCGGGTGCGGTCGTACACCACATAGAGCAACGAATTCCTGTTTCCATTTTAGAATGGATCTGGTGGGTGGTTCAACTCCAAAAAATCATCAACCAACCATCCTAGAGTCATTGGGGAAAAACAAAAATACTCAAAACTACCAACCAGCTCTTAATGTTAGTTAACCACCACTAGCCAACTAGGGATCCCCAACTAGGGATCATTTGAAGTCAGCTGGTGGTCCCAGCCATCTCCAACATCTCCTCGAATTAGAAAAGGGGCCATGGGATAGGCCAGCAGCAAAATGGTGCTGCGACTCCCAAGCGCTTCAAGTCCCATCAGGATTACTGAGGTAAACATGACTGCTTGGTGGTTGAACCACCCCGTCATGAAAAATATGGCAGTGGGTCAAAACCCCGTACCCCTGGTTCCCCTATCATTAACCATTGTTTTCCCTATAATTTGTTGGTGATTAACCCCCATTATTGATGGTTAATATTGACCCGTAATCATATGCTTGTCAACCAACCTTTTTGATCGCACCTTTTTGAGATCCGCCTGGGCAGTGAGCTTTGTCAACCAACCAATTCTTCATCATTACTGGTTGGAAAATAACAAATCTGTGCAAGGCTTCAGGAGCCGGTGTTTCCACCGACAATTGCCATCCAAAGAGCTAGGAAGGACCAACCAAAAAAGGATACGGTTCAACCGGGGTAGATACCTGGAGGCATCCCTTCAAACCAGCCTCAAGTAGTTGTTTCTTTGCTGTGAAATATAGTGAAATATGGCTGCCTGTCTGCACATCCCAGTAATTAATCGGCAGTCGAACTGTCGCGGTTCTTGTATACTCTGAAAATTGCTGTTCTATGCAATGTCATGCATCGAAAATTACTGTTCTATGCAATGTCATGCATCCAATATCAAAGAACCCCGCTCGGTTTTTTTCGTGCGGCTCGTTTTTCTTTGCCCATGGTCCATTCCCACTTCGCATCACTTCGCGCAGCAGCGCAAATTCAGTGGCCATGGGCTGCTGTCAAACTAAGAAGGTTGTCCCACTAAAGGATGAAGTTACAGATTTGGTGGTTTCTCAAAGTGGGGGTACCCCCAAATCATCCAATATTAGTCATTTATAGTAATAAACCAACCATTCTTTGGGGCTCCCTGTTTTGAGAAACACCCATGTAGCCGCAGTACCACTTTGCACGGAGTTCACTTTTTTGACCAATTGCAACTATAGAATAGCCCTCATTACCAGGCAAACAAGATCATGGTTTGGTAACCCAAGCAGCTCTGGAATGGAAGCTCTCATGGAGAATCAGATTGCAAGGGGTCTATGCAGGAAACCTCGCAGGGAACGCTGAATTGGTATCGTTTTTCGTAGGAAACTATTACTTCTTGTGAACGGCCTTATGATGAAACATAAACTGTTCATAAACTGTAGAATCTCAGGAGATTATGCTGCTTCGTAGTGGATTGCAAGCCACAAATTCCACAGATCCCAGCAGTACTCGCCAGTGGCAGAAAATGGTTTTGTCCAAGCACTTACAATAATTAAAGTTGAATATCTCCGGGTTGACAATTGAAGAAGAGTCATCGTGGTACGTCCTGTATATAAACCACCATACTTTGAGTTGGCAAATCACAAGCTAAAACTGGTGATGGATTCGACATGTATGTAGAGGCCATTGTTGGCATTTTTAGGCAACGATTTACTATCAGTATTCACTATTTGGCTGTGGGTCAAAACCCCGTACCCCTGGTTCCCCCATCATTCACCATTGTTTTCCCTATAGTTTGTTGGTTATAATCCTCCACTATTGGTTGGTTAATATTGACCCATAGCCATTTATTGTCAGTAAGCATGATTGACCAGCTATGAACCACTGCCACCACTGCCATTTTCATCACGCTGTTGTGTCCTCGCTAGCGGAATGTTGGCGGCCAAGGTGGCACCAAGCCATTTTTGCCGCCTGATCGCCTGCATCAAGTAGAACCAGTTGAACGCAGGGGTGTAACAATGTGGCTATGGGTCAATATTAACCAACCAATTTCATGGTGGTTAATAACCAACAATAATAAGGAAACCAATGGTTAATGATGGGGGTGTACCAGGTGGGCCCCTAACCAGCTATAGCCGTTGGCTTATAACTAGGGTAACTACCACTTATGGTAGATATAACTATAGTTAAATGGCCTTATAAACCAAGTTATAACTAGGGGGGCCCCCCTTGTAACAATGTATCTTTCAATCAATGCATCTCCGAATACAAATAAAAGGATCCAATTGTGCATACATATCATATATATATATATATATGTACACACATAAGTTTACAGGTTACATATACCTGTAATTACCTTTCTGTATGCACACAACTACATATATTCATATGTAATTGTACATGATTATATCTGATATTCTATGTATACAAGTACAACATGTGCGTTTCTTGAAATAGGTTAGCCGGAGATAGTTGTTGTTTGCCCACAAACAAGTCATCTAACCGTAGCCCGGAAACCCTGCAGTACTCCTGTTCACACCCGAAAGTTATGAACGTAATACATGTCTCGAGATGGCTTTCCAGAATTTCCGATAAAAATACAGGTGGTTTCAGTGTCCACGCGGAAAAAAATCGGGCAATGGTGAACTATGTGAATACCAAACAACAAGAATGGTTCATAAGCAGGAGCAGCAACAACAACAACAAACAACACCAACGCCAACAAGGCTGTGGGTCAAAACCCCGTACCCCTGGTTCCCCATCATTAACCACTATTTTGCCTTATTATTGTTGGTTATTAACCAACAATAGCAAAGAACAACCAAAGAGGAAGAACGTCCTGGCGAAGGACAACGGGGTGACTGTCGAAGATCGTCAGCTCCTAACTGTTTTTCGTGGCGGCTTCGGCGCTGATTGCCACCTGGATCGATCGGGATCGATGTAGGACCCATCGTCATACTGTTGGAAGGATCCAGTCCCAGATTCGTGGCGATTGTATCCTCACCAACGATTCACACCTAGTGAGCCGCATTAGCCACTATTTAGCATTGGCTGGGAGAATACCATCACATAGCTTGGTATTTATTGACAGTAGCCATGTTGAACGCTTGGTAGTTCAATGACGAATGCTTGTTGAGTATTAACCCATGCTTATCAAGTCAATAATCATTCAGCATTACCTAAGAATCATCAATCATTATCAGGTACGATCAAGCATGGTCAACCACCACTATTAACCATGATTGATGTTTATCATGGCAGATCAATCTTTGATGAGTTAAATGATCGATCCATAATCCACTACTAATTGACTATCGGTTGTTACAACTATTAGCTGCTAATCATGGTTGATGATCATGGTTGGTGATCATGACCCCAATCACTATTGGGACATCCGCATTGATTGCAACATCTTGACCACCTTGGCAGCGCGATGAGCAAACGAACAGTTTCCAAGTTTGTGGTGCTCGCATCATCCGTTGCGTTGCCTGCTTCACAGGACGGTCTTCTATGTAACATTTGCGTATGCATTCTGCATGTATCATCTGTGTATTTCTATACGTATATCTAGATATCTAGATCTAAACCATTGCACGTATTAATTTGTAAGGTGTACGTGATATTAGATGTGTGCATTTCCGTACAGTGCAGTACATCAAATGAGATTCTATTATGTTGCCGTATGCTACTATATATTGTAGTGTCAGACATGCCTACAAACACACAAACATACACACATACATGCACTCTATTACATGACACTGCGCGACACCACTATGTATGTGTGCATATATGTTTGTATACAATATTCATGTAAATATGTATATATATATATATACATACACGTGTGTTCGGGCATAGAGGTATATATGTCTCTGTGTGTGTGTGTGTGTGTGCGTGTACATGTATATACACCTGCAAGGTATTTCTATGCATATCCACACATGTGAACAAAGCAGCAAATAAAATGGTGTCGTTTTAGTTCGGTTTTCAATCAGGTGGTATTTCCGAAGACAAGAATCAAGTACGGTACCACTTGGGTTTTGGACACTGCTCGCGTTCAGTGTCTTCCTGACCGGACCGCCGCCGGAGAATTTCCCGGCACGGCACCGGCAACTGTTGCTGCGACTACTTGTCAGTCAATTTCATCCCTCCTGAGCCAGGCTGGTAGCTGGTCTTATCGAAGCGGGTTGGGGGTTGCCGGATCTCCCCTTGTGGTTGTAATGTTAAACCCTTGGTTGATTAATTGGGGGGTTCTTACTTTAATGATCAAGGCTTTTAGGGGATATCCCCTATTTATCAACCAGGGGTTTGTTAATCCCGGGTTGGCATTAAATACGATTGTAATGAGTTGTTTACAGCACAAGGGGTTTCAACAAAAAACCAACGTAATGAACATCTCAAAAAATGGCTAATTCCCAGTTGGTCAACTGATGCTTCACCTTATCAACCCACAACTTCCAGCCATCTTCATCACCCATCCATCACCTTGGATTGACAAGCTTTCATCACCCATCCATCACGGCACCACCCCTGGCACCACCCCTGGCCCCAGCATCTCCTGCGACTCTCGTCGTGCCATACGACGCTCCTTCTTGCGACGCTTTCGCTCGCCGGGTTCGCAGAGGTGGCAGAAGGCGCATTGCTCCTGCGGCGTCAAGCCGCGTGCCCGGGCTCCGCGGCGGAGGATGGCGACCCAACCTGGGAATCCCTTGGAAATCGCCATTGATCAAGAGGCAAACTATCCACAAATCCATAAATTTCGGATTTTTCTGGCGGATTTCCACTTCCAGGTCAATTTTTACCTGGTAAAGAAAATGATACACGCTTTACGTAAGCAGTGGTCATGGTCGTTTTGGTCATTCCTTCGCTTTCGCCCGTTGTCAAACACCGAGATTCGCTCTCCTGGGCGGTCAATTTACTTCTGATCATTGGTGGGCCACCCATGATCGACACACCCTGATTGCTACATCCCATTGATTTATAGTAATAAGCATAGATTTCGAGTCATGTATGATGGTTTATAGTCTATAATCCTTTACGGTGCTTTATATTGTTTCCTGCAAATTTGGAGTGATTTGTAATGATGCGTGAGAATTCATAGTGATCTACTTTAGATTTAGAGTGTTTTCATAATATACACAGTAGTTATCTATAGAGGTCTAAAATGACTTGTTGTGGTTTATAGTGATCTACAATGGTTTACATGTATAGTGACTTCTAGCGATGTGTAGTGATCTAAAGTGATATCTGGTGATTTATAGTGATGGATAGAGTAGTGATTAAAGTGATTTGATTAATGGTCTCTATAGTGATTTATAGTGGCCTACAATGATTTCTGGTGATTTTTAAAATGATTCACTATAAACCATCGTAAATCACTATACACCACCATAAATCATCATGAATCACTATAAATCATCATAAATCACTATACACCACCATAAACCATCATAAATCACTATAAACCACTATAATCATGGGTATTTGTTGCGATGGCTATGGTGGTGCTTATTGGCTATGGTGCTCCCGCTACAGGGTTCCACATGTTTCGGCTTCAAGCGAGATTCTTCGGTTATGGTTGTGACAGCATACACTGGTCACCACACCCGGGCAGATCCATAGATCAATAAACACCTTGATGGTCAATCACCATAGGTCGCTAGTAAGCAACTGGAGGTGAATCTGAAGGGCTGGATCTGCCCACAGCGACCTGTTGGGGTCATCGGCGAAATCCGCCGGGGAGGGGCAGGTGGATGGTGCCCAGGTCCTTGTTTGAGCAGCCTTCTTGGTAGAAGAATGCGCATGGCTTGCACGCACCTCGCAGGGCAACTGACAGCAGATTGGCAGCCAGGGCGCTGGTTCCATCACTCAGCGCTGCCATCAACCCATCCATCCCCATCTCTATCCCCATCTCCATCCCCATCCCCATCCCCAGACCCATCCCCAGACCCATCCCAATCTTCGGCAAGCGACGATAGGCGTGTAGGGCTGAACCCTTCGAGGGGAATTCGGGTGATCCCAAGGGAGGCTCACACGGCTGCACATGTTGCTGCGGCTGTGCTTGCTGCACCGGTGGCACGGGCGGTGCCAGGCCCATCCTCAGTTGCGAAACTCACAGAGATGGGGAGAATCAACCAAGATGCTTGGCGCGCCGTGATTAAGCCAACATTAGCAACCTTCATCATTATCATCATCATCAACATCATCAACGTCATCAACGTCATCAACGTCATCACCACCACCACCACCACCACCACCACCACCATCATCATCATCATCATCATCATCATCATCATCATCATCACCATTGGCAGCTTTAGCCATCATTAGCGTTCACCATCTCAATCAGCGTTGTGATTCTTACTAAACATCATGAATCTTCGTGATCCATGATTCACCACTTTTCACTCGCGTGAATCATGATCAGCCATCACTAACCATCATTATATATTCACAGAAATGAGGAACCATGGTTCTGCATGTTTTGCCACTAGGAACCATTTGTCATAACCCAATATTAACCCTCAATCATCGGCCATCATCAACTACCACATAAACCATCATTAAGCCTTATTGTCCTCGTTTCCAATCCTCATTTCCAATCGCAGACCAGTAATCACCATCTTAAACCATCATCAACCATGGTTATCTAAACCACTATCACCCATATATTCCAATGTAATTCCATGGAGTTAGAGCATCAATCAACCATAAATCAGCCATCAATCAACTATCAACCACCTCTATGATGCTTTCTCAAGTCATACGGGTCCCCAAAAACATCCTCTGCATCGTATAATCGATCACTGAAATGGCTGTGGGTCAGTTCACCCCGTACCCCTGGTTCCCATCATTAACCATTGTTTTCACTATTGTTACTGGTGATCATCCCCCATTATTGGTTGGTTAATTTTGATCCATAGCCAAATGAGTTAACCACCACCGTTTCCACTGAGTCTCTGTGGCGCTTGCATCTGTGCCATGGGCGAGGGCCCAATGGGCGCCATGCGTTGCGCTGGCTGCGCCATAGGTGGAGGCGAATGCATCTCGGCCTCAACGGTGGGCCACCCCCCCTGGCTAACCTAGTGATAGGTCAGCCTGGGTGATGATGGTTGATTGATGGGTGATTAGTAGTTGATTGGTACTTGATTGGTTGATGGATGATGAGGCTTTAATTTCATGGTTTCTGACGGGTAATAAGGGTTTCTAATGGTTGAAATGACCATGCATGGTTGATGATGGTTAAGCATGAAAGGCACTAAAAAATGCTGAGTTGCAAATGAAATATATAGTGGTTGCTTGATGGTCAAATCAAGGTTTAGAACGGACTAATCATGATCAATTAATGATGGTGAAGGATGGCTAAGAAGGGGTTGATTATGGTTCATGGTGGCTTATACTGGTTAACGATGGTCAATGATGGTGGTGAAGGCTGGTTCAGAATGATTAGTAAGAAGGAATGTAACCAACATTCAGCTCAGCAGAAAGGGCTAGTTATCAAATATCAACTCAGTGCTGTTGAAAATTGGGTACCCCTAATTTTCCATTGGTTTAGTTCATAGATTTCCGTACAAAATTGTCACATGGTGGTTTCTGAAGCCATAGGGTTACCCCAAAAACGGTTGGTTTATTGCTATGCATGACTATTGATGGATGATAACTGGGGGGTACCCCGTCATGACTTAAGAAACCACCATATTGGGGCTTCATAATTTTGGCCCATAACTCATTCATGCGGCTGTTTCTCAAAATATGGGTACCCCCAAATCAACCATTATTAACCATTTATAGTAATAAACCAACCATTCTATGGGCTTCCCTATGGCTAGGTCGAAACCACCATGTGGCGGGAACGTTGATGCAATGCCTTGCTGGTCGAGATTTGCGTTGCTGATATGCCTCGATTGTTGCTTCGTTTTTCGTGCCTGGCTTCACTGGTCCCCAGCCGCCTGGGTTCTGTTGGGTGGTTGAACCACCCATGGTTGACTGGTGCTTAACAATGGAGTTATATATGGTAACAATATGGTTTATATATATAACCAATGATGACCATCAATAATGGTGAAGAATTGTTAACAATGGTTATATATGGTGATAATGGCTAATGATCATCACTGGTTGGTGGTGTTTAACACCGAAAGATCCGAAAAGAAAACATGGTAAGTTCTCAGGCCGATAGTTTTGGCCAGTGGTATTTAACACCGAAAGATCCGAAAAGAAAACATGGTATGTTCTCAGGCCGATAGTTTTGGCCAGTTACCTTCGCCACTTACCATCCCAAAAAACAGGGCGACTTTTCATGAGAAGCTATATCTCAATGTGTCGACGAGACAACATGGAAAAACATAACTGTCATGTTCATACCCATTTTCTGGTTTCAGGTGTCATCCCATACCTAAGGCTTCTTATTTGTCATACCAGAAAAATTGATGGTGTTTTCTTATTCTTGTCTATTGGCACTGGCAGTTGTCATCAAGCTGTTTTTTCCTTTACTATGGGTTTACTCCGCAGGTTTCTGTCAGTTGGCGCTTAGGGTCCGGCCCTGGTTTGAAGGCAGCCTGTTCACCATCCCAGTTCGCGTGCTGACCAGTGACTGTTGGTCCAACTATGACTGCTATCACTCGATGATCACTTACAATCATATCATCATTGATGACCATATTTTTTTTAAACCATTCATGTACTATCAACCATTTTTGATGACCTATATTCATTTTGGTGCACTATCGATGATTAATCATTGCTGACCACAACCTCAACCATCCACCCATGAATTCTCCATCCCAACTTGTCGCCGCCCCCATCCGGGCGCACCTGTGGCGAGGGCATAGGGCCAGGGTTCTGCACCATAACCATAGACACCTGACACCGTCGCCCTACAGAGCCCACGTTTCAAGCACCGTAGGCTGCGCGTAGCCAATGGTTGATGGTTAATGATGATGGTTCATGATGGTTAATGATGGTTCATGATGGCTCATGATGGTTAATGATGGTTCATGATGGTTCATGATGGTTCATGACTTCATGATGGCTCATGATGGTTAATGATGATTCATGATGGTTCATGACTTCATGATGGCTCATGATGATTAATGATGGTTCATGATGGTTCATGACTTCATGATGGCTCATGATGGTTAATGATGGTTAATGATGGTTCATGATGGCTCATAATGGTTAATGATGGTTCATGATGGTTCATGACTTCATGATGGCTCATGATGGTTAATGATGGTTCATGATGGTTCATGACTTCATGATGGCTCATGATGGTTAATGATGGTTAATGATGGTTCATGATGGTTCATGATGGTTAATGATGGTTAATGATGATTAATGATGGTTCATGATGGTTCATGATGGTTCATGATGGTTCAAGAAGAGATGCTTGTCCCGTTGGATGATTGACGAACGAACCAGCAGAAGATATATTCACAGACAAACAAGCAAACTAGCAGAGCTTCTGCATCTACTTGTAATAGTTGTTTGCTTACAGTCACTGATGAAAAAGCACAAAAACCAGCAGAACAAATCTACGAGTCAACTATGGTGCTGTTGTTGGTTATCATCGCCTATTGTCGACCCACTAACATCAACGATCTTAAACAAGTACAAGAACTATGCTTGACCAACGATCATGCCCTATAGGTGAGCACATCGACCCACTACTAACGATCATTCACCGCTGGTCGAATCCTGAACTCGGCAACCGAGTTAACCATTGTGAAGTGCCAAGCCATTGAAACACTACTAGTTAAGTATTTTGTTCGCCAGGGTTAACTATTAGTTAATAGGGGTTAGTAGTTAATGGTGCTTAAATACCAGTTGAGTACCAGTTAATGGTAATTGTATAATGGTTAATCTTGACTCATCAATGGTTCATAATGACTATCAAACATTAATCACTATTGCTAAACAATCGTTAAGTATAGTTTTCCGAATCATTGCTACCATGCTCACCCACCAACCAGGAATGGTGAATGTTGGCTGTATTCGTTCACCAAGGATCAACATTAATTCTCAATGGTTAACCGTCAATCAACAATTCGTTAAACATTACTTAACCACTATCAGCCGTGACTCACCATCAATTAACCATTGCATACGCATACCTACTATCATTAACTGCTTGGTGGTTTCAATCCCGTCGTGGAAAAATAGGAGTCAACCAATCATTTGTTAATAATAGTAGGGATAATGATCAACTACTATTGAAAAACAACCATTCTTAATAACTATTCTGGGTTAATTTCCTACTATGAACAACCATTGTTAATTATCAACTACGAGGGAAAATAAGAAAAATGTAAATCAAACCACCAACCCGCAGGGGACTATTGCTGCTCATGATTCTCTACCATTAACCATTGTTGATGGTTGTAACCCATATACAACCGATGAGTTAACTATGATTAATATGGATAAGGTCATTAAACCCTACTATATCATAGTTAATCCCTAATATGATTAATCCCTACTATGTTATATAACCCTACTATGATATGATTAACTACTATAGCTAATCCCTACTATTGCTGGAATGGTGAACTGGTTGTTGCTGGTTAAACCCTAGGCTTAACCACCAACCACTTCACCATTCCACCGGTTCCCCCCCCAGCCGCAGCTCCTGGCCCCCCGCTCCACGGTGCCTGTGGCATGGGCGCCATGCTGGTGTAAGGCGCTGCGACTTGGATCCTGGATAACGCGCATTCCCCAGGCAGTGGGTGAAGTTGTGGTGATACTAATAAACCAATGGTTGATTCAATAGTTTGCAAATTGTTAATAATGGTTGCTAATGATGGTTCATGATGGTTAATGATGGTTGATACTGATGGTTTGCAAATGATTAATAATGGTAACCATTAGTTAATGGTTGATCCATCAAAGTAATAGATTGGTTATGGTTGATACTAATGGTTATGGTTGATACTGATGGTTATGGTTGATACTGATGGTTAGTGAGATTAGTGGTCTGTAATGGTGGATCCTAATGATACTAGTGGTTAACAATGGTTAACAAATGGTTTATAATGCTTGATAATGATAAATAGTTCGGTTGAATTAAGAATTAGCAAGAGCGGATGATACTAGTGGTTGGTTCATGGTCAACAAATGGTTGATGATGGTTGATTCTAATGGTTGATAATGGTTGATTCAAAGGGTAGCTCATGGTTGATTTGATCGGTAATAGTGGTTCATTGTCGTTAATAGCTAATAGTTGACAAATTGTTGATTTAATCGTTAGCAAATTGTTAATAAAGGTTGATACGATCCTGAATAGTGGTTGACTTAAAGCTTACTTCATGGTTGATTCAATGGTTTATAATGGCTTATTGTAGTTAATATTCAATCGTCAACAAATGGTTGATTCAAAACTTGACCTATGGTTAATGGTTGATTTAATAGTGAACAAATTATTAATAATGGTTGATAATGGTTGACAATGGTTAATAGTGGGGTTGATAAAGGTCGAGACTAGTGGTTGATTCATGGTCAACTATGGTTGAATTGATCCTTAATTAATGGTGGTACCCCCAACCCAGTGGTTTGTGGTTAAGGTAGTATTAGATGGTTGATGGTTGATTGAATGATTCATTCATGATTGATGTACAGCTTAATTCATGGTTGATTGACCGCTAAACAATGGCTATGATCTCTTTTGCCTGTTGAATGGTCACTGATTTGTTGCTGTTGTCAATTATATTTTTGATGTTCATGGTCAATGAGTAACTAAGGGAAAAACAATGGTCGAGCAATGCTTCATGATGGTCTACAACCAAGCCTTGCCACGGTTGGCTGAAAACCCACGGGGTCTATCTCCGCATTGAAATGCGTTGGGTTTCTGCTTTAGTTCGCCAAACTGTACAGCTTGGAACTCGAAATTTGCATTGTTGGAACCTCGTTCATTGGAGAAACTGGACAATCGTACCGTCAACTGGTGATGAATGAGATCGTTCAACAATCCTTGAACAGCTGGATACCGGATACCAAAAGCAGTGGAAAGAACCAACTGGTGTATACAGGATACCCGGTAGGATCCACTGCTTTAGGTATCCTTTTTGGGTATCATCGTTCAACTGGTGATGATGCACAATTGATTGTGCTTATCCTGGGATACTTAAAGCAGTAGAACGTTCGAGAAAAGCCTTTCATGCCCACGCGCTGATGCTATGTTACCTACAATGGATGACGATGACGATCGTCACCTACGTGGATAGTATCTTATGTATACTTAGCTTTAATATACGCAAGGATACAAACAAACGTATATCTATGTAGATATTTCCTTGAAGATGCTGGTTGCCCAGGGCCCATCAATAAAGCACCTTTGTCAAGAGGGAAGCTGAACCACTTCCCATGTCCCAGATATTTACAGGACACCCTACCAGCAGGAAATCCCATGTTCCTTCTCATATCTTCCCATTGGTTACTGGTGACATTCACCATGGCTACAGCCGGGCTGGTTCACTCACCTTGGAGGGCTTCGTTGCTCATGGCTTCACTATTCCTATTGCAACCATGGGCACTGCACAGTGAACTTACCCGACTGCAAACATTCCCAGTCCAACTCCGACTGCAACTGTAAGCTATTGCGAATCCTACTCCTATCACCATTGTCCTAACTCTTGTGGAGACTCTTAATTACCGCTGTACCTACCTACCTAGCAAGCTAGCTGGCTACCTGCCTACCCACCTACCTTCCGACCTACCCACCTACCTAACTACGAAGCTTTCCCTTCGAAACACATGGACTGCACACCACGCGTCGTAGGTGTGGCATAGAAGCAGCTCACTGCGCCGTTCGGCATGGTCCCGTTGTTCGGCATCGTGGCGTTCGGCCTTGGGATGCCATGCTGCCGGCCACGCTGGGCTTCCCACAGCAGGGGTGACTGGCTCATAGTGGTTCATAAATTAATAGTGGTTATATGTGGTTATCAACAATTACTGACTAAGCTATGGTTATCAATGATTCATGACTTTCAGCTATATTCAAAATGCTTTCATCAAGGTTTATGATGGCCAAGGTTGGGTGTTGGTAGTCAATAAAGCGGTGCGGTTCCAATTGCTCATAGTGGTTAACTAGTCATTAATATGCTTGAGTGGCATTGAGCGGTTGAAATTGGCTCATATGACCATTCATAGTGGCCAATAATAGTTAAGAACGGGGTCTATCATGGTGAACGATGAATAGAAAGACTGATGGAAAACTCTCCGGGAACCCCTGGTCCACAGGGGACTTCTTTCAGGTGCCATGAGTCCAAGTTTCACCACTTATATGGGTGTTTCTCAAGTGATAGGGGTACCCCCAAATCATCTAGTTATCAACCATTTATAATAGTGAACCAACCATTTTTTGGGTTCCCTATTTTGAGAAACCACCACTTATATCGTGGAATTCATGGCGGGTTCTTCGAGGTTCACAGCTGTGAACCAACAGAGCTGATGACTCGCAGTGACGGTCAGATTGGTCGACTTGCAGTCGATCATCGCTTGGTATTACAGCAGCCCAAAGGAGTGACCTACCCTAAGCCAACCGAAGAAGATTCATGGTTCTTAGGTCAAATTGATGGATGATGGGCTTCGATTCTCTGTGATGGTTGACAAGTTGGCCGAAGAATGTCCAGTACAGTCGTGATTGCAATTTTCCTGGGTGTGAAATCTCTGCAATGACATCAGCTTGACACTTTGAAACTGTACCCGAGGTATCTGCCACAAAGCTGTGAGTCATTTGTCTTATCGTTTATCGTTTCATCCATGCAGAGGATGTGTTCTATCAAGAGTAAAATCTACATTCTCCACGCAAATCTTGCATATGACAAAGCATCAAATACCAAATGAAGATGCTGAAACATATTTTAGACGTGGCATATTTGTCACCAAATAGTCGCTCTGCTTGACACATCCTCCACATACATGGCTTTCTTATTGGACCCTTCTTCGCTTGGCTGTGCTGAAACTCGCAGTTGCAACCACGCCACCGCAGCTGGTTCCAAGCGGCCAAGCATCAAACATGGCTTGAGCGAACTGTGAAGGTATTATGAACAAATTACTATGACTAACCAAAGTTATTACTATGACTATCCAATTTTTATGAACTGACTACTAAGGAAGTTCATTCCCGACCGTGGTTCTGAACCACTATGAGTAACCAACGTGATTGACTATGTGCGCTTATATATTGCTGACATTGGCCATTATCAAGCATCACCCACCATTAATGTCCATAGTGATTGACCATGATTACTCATATTACTTATTGCGAACAATACTTCTTGGCAACCATTGCGACATTCATTGGTAACAACACTTATTGCTTACACTACTTATTGGCCATCATCAACCCACCATTGTAACCATAGTTATTGACACTTCCTGACCTTGGTGAATTTTAGATCCCTTGCTAAAAATATATATGTTTAGTGGTTATATGGTAAATCAATCATATCCCAAAAACACAACAAAAACCTAAGAATTCGTGGAAGTATAAGCCATCCAGTTATTGTTGGTTATCATCCCCTATCATTAACCATTCACCAGCTATAAATCACCAGCCAGGTTGGTATAAGCCATCCAGTGACCATTCTGCCCAACCAACCCAGGGACAGCCACACCTGGCGCCCCCAGCACGTGCCACGTCACGGTGGTGGTTGCATGGGCGGCATGGGCTGCGGCATGGGCTGCGGCATGGGCGGACCCTGCTGATATCCCAGCGGCACCGGCTGGATGCCCTGCCGCGGAGGTGCACCCCCAAGCTGGGAGAATCTTCCAAAACTTGGTGGTCTTTTGTGGCGAGCTGGGTCAAGCAGTTAACCAACAATAACGGTGGATGATAACCAACAAAACTATAGGTAAAACAATGGCTAATGATGGGGAACCAGGGGTACAGGGTTTTGACCCACTGCCATATGGGATTAATGGGATTTATAAGGGATAATAAGCAAGAAATATAGGGGATATATGGGATAACCCGCATATCAAATAAGTTGGCTATTCTTTGTTCTCTCAGGTTAGACAATTATTATAGCCGAATATTTGTGCTATAACAAAGTTGGCTATATAACTGAGCTACAAAATTGGTACTTTGTTATAACCATTACTTTGGCTATATACAGTACGAGATATCATATTCAATAAGTTGGCTATTCTTAAACTATTACAAAGAATAGCAATAATGCTCAATAACATAAAAATCCAAACAGTACCTAAAATAACAAGCTCCACAAAAAGCAAGCACCCAAAAAATGATTATTCTCAGCCAATTGATCATCCAAAACTTGGGGATGTGGGTCCCAATAATGCTCCTGTTCAGCATCTCGAAAGCAAATTGAATCTCGGTTGGCCCCTTCCCCACTGACATCATGCCTGACTGCGCTTTCATTGCTGTTCAACAGACAAAACATTGCAAACATTGTACAAAATGCGATGTTCGGTTTCCGGTTTATGCCGTAGAAAAAATATAGAGGATATCTTCTTTTAAGAAACAAAAATCTATAATGTTGGTTTCTGATGATCGTATCTACCTGTTGGTTTCATGCCTATTTTCACTACTTTAGGGGGGTTTACACTAATCAGAAACCAACATTACTATAGTACCAGGAAAATACTCCGGCATCACCACTTCTGCCGGGGTAAAACCGCCGAGGCCGCTTGAATCCCAATCCCCTGACTCCACTGGGAACCATGGTTCACCACGATCGTTGCAACCAGTGCAACTTATCATGGCAAGCTACCCACCTAACCATGGGGTTAGTCACTGGGTTAGTTGAGCTCATGGGGTGCACCTTCCCATGGCACCCCAGTTGTAAGCCAAGCTGATGGGAAAATAGAAAAAAACAAGCATCAACATGATGGTGATCACCATGGATGGCAACCCAAGCTGATCAACCGAGCCCCCGCAGCTCCGCCTGTTGTATCTGTGGAATCTGCTGCATCATGGGCTGAGGTTGCATGGGCTGCTGGATGACTCCAATGGCTTGAAACTGGCCCACCTGCACGGTGAACCAACCCCGCTGCCCGCTGGTGCCCTGCCATTGAGTCGTGCCCGTCGTTACATGTACATGCCGGGATGTTTGTGTATGTAGACATAAATGTAGTTGCATGGAGATAAATATATATATATATATAATATACACGTATGAAAAAACAATTTAAATATACAACTAAATGAATATATTTATATAGGATATGCATTTACATTTACAATGTACATGGATATGTGAAAGTAAATACGTGCGTGGGTGTGACAGCATCATCAGTCACATGTGATCAATCGCCGTGGATATGACATAATTTCAATGGTTGCCATATAGGCAGTTCTATCTCATTAATATGTACATGTGCAACCAAAGTTGCAGTCCGTGAGTGTGCATCTTTACATGTCCCCAGTGTTCTAATGCGGTCGGGGCCGTCAAAGCTTAGGCGTTTGACGTGGATTACAAGGATGATAGCTGATCACAGGGTCACCGGTGGATCCATACGTATGCATCAAGGTCTGTATGTAGCTCATGTAGGTGTGCATGTATGTCATGTGTCTGTCATACTTGGCAAGGTTGCAAGTTGAAAAATAGTAATTGTTAAATAAGGCCTGATTAAAACAAATCTAGCTAGTCATTCGGACATCTCATTTTCAGTGGTTCAATCACTACTGCTTGGTGGTTTCAACCCCTATGCAAAATATTAGTCAACCAACCAATGATTAATAATGACTAGGGATAATAAAGAATGTTTGAAACCACCAACCAGCAGTTGTTTAACCATTACTGCTACTTATTATCCCCTAGTAGTAACCATTGTTAGACCACAAGTAGACCACATTTGCATTTCAACCCCGAGCCTGTGGCGTCCACGGTTTTGCGAAGGGGTTCATCATGGAGTCGTTGTCAGCACCGTTGGGGACCGCGGCACCGTTGTTGTTGGCACCGTTGTTTTGGGCCCCGGCACGGTACTGCAAGGGCGCCATGCACGTGCCCGGAGGTGCAAAGGAACGCCTGGGTCGGAGTTCACCGTGAAGGAACTGGTCGGTTTAGTAGGTGCGTAACAGCTGACTGGTTGCTGAACTGTTGGTTAATGGTGGGTTAATGGTTGGTTAATGGTCGGTTAAAAGTTGATGGTTGATGACTGCTTGATCGATGCTTGATCAATGGCTGGTTAGTGGTCGGTGAATGTTTGGTGAATCGTTCTGTTGGTGAACAGTTGGTTGTGCAGTGGTACTAAGTACAGGTTGGCCAAGAGTTTCTGGTCGTTTCCTGAACGAACCATTGGTTGCACAGTGCAATTAACTCCAATGGTCATTTCTTCAACCACAGTACCTGTAGTTATATCATTTCCTTAACCAATGGTCAACAGCTGGTCGTTTCCTCAACCAACTACAGGTGGCTTAAGGTTGCACAGTCATGACCAACCATTGGAGTTATCATACCATCGTAAGGTCTCCTTGAAATGGCGCTGAGCTGATGGATTCCTGGGGCTTTCATCGGGGGCTTCGCCACCTGGTTACCGTCTCGAGGCGAATGGGGTGCCACGAGGTGATGGGTTGCTCATGGTGGAAAGGTCTACATCTAAATCTAGATGCGTGTATATATGTATATCTGTGTATGTATATATATATAGATAATATATATATATATATATAAATAGATTTATATACTGGTATACATAGATACAGATATACATCTACATGTGTGTAGAGTCCTAGATATGTGTAGATAGTGATATGGTTATATTTCTATGTGTGTATCTGTCCTTAAGGCACTCAAAGTCCATAAGCTCAAGGTTTTTTCCCCTGCCAAATGTCGGTCACCTATAGGTTTAGCACAGAAAGAATGGGGTTGGATCAAATCAGGACACTTGAACCAAAATTACCAGGATATTTAGAAATGATATGTGCAAACCCAAGCCTTCCATACCTGATGAACATTATGATAATATATGTAGATGCATTTATGCGTACATGTATGTGTGCAGGTGGCTCTAGTAAAAAGCTAGTGCAGCGTCAATCAGCCACGGGAGAGGTTATTCACGAAGTGTCTGATCAACAAGATCAAATACTGTTCAAAAATCAGGTGTCATCCCCTACGACGAAAACCAAACTGATCAACCGTTCTTCAATGATGTCCATTTTTCGGGGCTTTGACCATCTCACCATCAGTCATCGACATCATTTAAAGTATTGACCATGATTTATCGACCAGTATTTCATCGACTCCCATCACTGGTCATTTACCTTAATTGATCGTCCCCTTTGGCTATCATGGTTCATCAACCATGATCATGATTTTACGGTTCACGAATCATCACGATCAGGGCATCCTAGTTGTAAGGTGGTTAAGACTCGCCATTTAAGTACAGCTACTTACAACTGTAACTACTAGATCACTTCAACTATCTATAGTAGCTATAGAGACTCGTATCATTTAAGCCCAGCTACTAGTCATGTTCACCAACAAATTGCTAACCGGGCCCCACCACCCTTCTCCTTCCACCAACTGGACCCCCACCATTGGTGAAGATTCGCCAGTTGAACTATAGCTACAAGGTGGGCCCCCTAGCTATAACTTGGTTTACAAGGCCATTCAACAATAGTTATATCTACCATTTGCCTGGTAGTTACCCTAGTGAATTAACCCAACAACTATAGCTTGTGAATGGGGCCCGCCACTCATGTTCACCACCAACCACCAACCAACCACCATCAACCACCATTAACCACCATTAACCACTCTTATCCATCATTATTAACCCTCAATAACCACCATGAATCAACCACCAACCACCGCCACCCACAACTCGCAGTTCCAGGCCACTTCTCATCGATCAACTTCAGCGCCGCCGCCGGCTCGCTGGTGAACTTCACGGCTCCACGCGCCCCGCGCTCCGCCGTGCGCGTTGGCGCGGCGCCACGGTCGCTGTCGGGGGGCGTGGCGGCCTGGGCCACCGAGCACGGTGAATGATTCATGGTGGTTATGAAGTTATGAAGGGGGAATAATGATGGATCAATGGTGGTTGATGGTGGTTAATGGTTGCTGATGGTGGTTGATGCTGGTTGGTGGCAGTTCATTGTTCGTAGTTCATATCGTTGATGATGCTTGATTATTTATGGTTACTCTTGATGGTATGTCACTTAATTTGCTTCATGGTGATGTTTGATAGTGGTCAATAGTTCACAATAATGATGCGGAGTGCCCTTAACCACTATTGGTGAATGATGCTTCATGGTTGATCTTACCCCCATTGTTTGTTCCTTATATGCCTATTAAACACAGAGTTACCGTTGAATGTTAATACAGTAACCAACAACCAAACATTGTCACCATCACCAAGCCTGTAGCAACTATACCATTGGTAAACCATTGTCTGTGGTAGACCCATATCAATGAACCCTCAGACTTACGGTAAATAGCTTGTGATTTACCGTCAGGTATGCGAGGTTCATGAAAATGGATCGCTCAATACCATTGGTTGTACATATGGCTATGAAAACCCTGTACCCCTGGTTCCCATCATAAACCATTGTTTCACTGTTATTGTTGGTGATTATACTCTACTATTGGTTGGTTAACTGCTTGACCCATAGCCATATCAACCATCATCATATGGCTGCGGGCCAATACCCTCCCTGATGAACATCCCAGCTGTCTTTGTTGGGATGCTCACGATTGGGTTGATTGGGGTATATCAGCCATCTATCAGCCATCTATCAGCCATCTATCAGCCATCTATCAGCTATCTATCAGCCATCTATCAGCTATCTATCAGCCATCTATCAGCCATCTATCTGCCATTTATCAGCCATCTATCAGCCATCTCTCAGCCATCTATCAGCCATCTATCGGTCATCTATCGCTCATCTATCAGCCATCTATCAGCCATCTATCAGCCATCTATCAGCCATCTATCAACCATCTATCAGCCATCTATCGGTCATCTATTCTCAGCCATCTCTCAGCCATCTATCAGCCATCTCTCAGCCATCTATCAACCATCTATCAGCCATCTATCAGCCATCTTTAAGCCATCTATCAACCATCTATCAACCATCTATCAACCATCTATCAGCCATCTATCAGCCATTTCTCAGCCATCTATCAGCCATCTATCAGCCATCTATCAGACATCTAACAGCCATCTATCAGCCATCTATCAGCCATCTATCAGACATCTAACAGCCATCTATCAGCCATCTATCAGCCATCTATCGGTCATCTATCAGCCATCTGTCAATCATCTCTCAGCCATCTATCAGCCATCTATCGGTCATCTATCGGTCATCTATCAGCCATCTATCAGCCATCTATCAGCCATCTATCAGCCATCTATCAACCATCTATCAGCCATCTATCAGCCATCTATCATCCATCTATCAGCCATCTATCAGCCATCTATCAGCCATCTATCAGCCATCTATCAGCCATCTATCGGTCATCTATCAGCCATCTGTCAATCATCTATCAGCCATCTATCAACCATCTATAAGCCATCTATCAACCATCTATCAGCCATCTATCAGCCATCTATCAATCATCTATAGCCATCTATCAACCATCTATCAACCATCTATCAGCCATCTATCAGCCATCTCTCAGCCATCTATCAGCCATCTATCAGCCATCTATCAGCCATCTATCGGTCATCTATCAGCCATCTATCAGCCATCTATCAGCCATCTATCAGCCATCTATCAGCCATCTATCAGCCATCTATCGGTCATCTATCAGCCATCTATCAACATCTCTCAGCCATCTATCAGCCATCTTTCAGTCATGTCTTGACCCAGACCGCCATATCCCTGCTGTTGTGATGGCGGCAGCGCGGTACAACATCCGTCACCCACGCCTTCTTCTGGTAGTTTTGCTTCTCCTGGAGGTGAACGAACGGACAAGGTTGTCTCATTGTTGATGGCTTTATGTTGATGATTCATTGTTGATGTTTTTTGTTGATGATTCATGGTGGTTATGAAGTTATTAAAGGGGGAATAATGATGGATCAATGGTGGTTGATGGTGGTAAATGGTGGTTGATGGTGGTTGATGGTGGTTGATGGTGGTTGATGGTTTTTTGAACAGTGATGAATTGTGCATAGTTCATATCATTAATGATGGTTTTTTGTTGATGCTTCATTGTTGATGGTTTTTTGTTGATGATTCATGGTGGTTATGAAGTTATTGATGGGGAAAAATGATGGATCAATGGTGGTTGATGGTGGTTAATTGTTCATAGTTCATATCATTTATGATGGTTAATTTCTCCCAGACCTGGTTTTTTGATGGGGAAAAACCTGCAAGAAACCATGGTCTTCCACGCTCGTGAAGGGAACAACCTGTCAAAACACTATGATTTTCCGCACTGCGGGAGGGAACAAGCTGCAAAACACCATGGCCTTCCATACTCCTGGAGATTCCCAACATTAACTCTGGTTGTTTAAGACCTTGCAATTGCAATTCATGGGAATACTGTGGGAAATGCTGCACAATGTCGACTGATAGTATGGAGTGATAATAACGGTTGACAATACTGATTGACAATCACGGTGGTCGAGATAGTTGTGAACGATAATGATCACTGAGAATTGTGCCGTTGATTCTCATGATTGAGAATCATGATTGATAGCAGTCAGTGATTATCAAAATTCATCATCTGGGTGTTTCTCAAAATAGGGGTACCCCCAATCATCTACTTATTGATTATTTATAGTAATAAACCCACCATTTTGGGGGCTCCCTATTTTGAGAAACCGCCATCTACCATTCAGTTCGACCACTCCTGGGGGCCGCTCCTGGCCTCCCCCTGTAGGGATACCCTGGCCTCATCTCCCCCACGCAGCTGGTCCTCGAAGTCGTTCTCCACCTCCCCGGGTTTCAAGGGTCGTTCGAGAACGCCCTGATTCCCATTGCTGTTCCAAGCACTGTCCATCCTTGTGGCGGTGCGGATGGTGTCATGATCCATTACGGTTGGTTAGTGGTCACCCATTTTAAGCAACGAATGCGCCTTGCTGATCGGCTGATCGGCTTGATAGTTGATGGTCGATGGTAGTGAATTTGGTGAATGGTGGTTGATGATCGTTGGTGGTTGACGTTGCTGATGATTGAATCAACTTGGTTAGCAATAGTCAATGGTAGTGAAGTACAAGTAGTACCGCACAAGGCGGTGGCAGAAGTTTCCAAGATAGGAGCACTATAGGAGTGTGCAGTTGTGGTTGCGACAATGTGACCATCGATCTGGCCACTTGACTGGCAGCCTATCTGTCTAGCTATCTTTCTATCAGTGGATCAGTTTTCTTTCTGTCTGTCTGACTGTCTATCTATCTATCTGATGATCTATTCGTTTATCTATCTGCCTATGTACTTGTCTTTCTATCTACCTCACTATCTATCTCGTCATCTTTCTGTCTATGTATCTATCTATCTACCTGTCCATCTATCTATTGATCTATCTGCCTATCTATCTATCTGTCTATCTATCTACCGAATTCTTTGTCTGATCATCTATGTGTCCATCTGTCCATCTTTCTGTCTATCTACCTGGCTATCTATCTACTTTTCTATCTGACTCTCGTTTCGTCTACCTATTTGTCTATCCATCGACCCATCTAGCCATCTGAATCTGGCTATCCAATTGCCTGTCTATTCCATCTAACTATTCTAGCTATTCTATCTATCTATCTATCTATCCATCTATCTATCCATCTATTCATCCATCGATGCATCTATGTATCTGACTATCCATCTAGCCACCCATCGATCTGACTATCGACTTGTCGATCTATCTGGCTACCTCTTTGTCTAGCCATCTTTCGTCTATCTATTCATTTACCTTCCAAATGTGCTTCGATCATGAAGTGTTTTGCATCTAGGTGTTTGGCCACTTTTGATAATTGGACCTTGCAAAGGTGTTCCGATCATCAAGTGTTTTGCTACTTTTGACCTGCAAATGTGCTTGGCGCGCAAGCGTTGTGCACATTTTGGCCGCATAAATCACGAAAAGTGACGCGAAACGCAAGTGTTTTCCTACTTTTGTCTCCTGTGTTCAAAAAGTGTCAAAACGTGCTGTGTTTTGACACATTTGCTTCAAAATGTGCTTCTCGCCCTGGCCGCGTGCACTTTTTCGGACATGCAACTTTCAAAACTTGTTAAAAACCACGAGTTTTTGCGACTTCGGACGTGAGAATGTGCTTCGCGCGCAGGCGGCGTGCCAATTTTCATGATCATATGACATCTCCGAAAAGTGGCCCGAAACGCTAGTAAAATTGCAGTTTTTATTTTGGTACAAGATTTTATCTTAAAAATTTGCTCCAAAAGTGCTCCGACACTGTAGTGTTTTTACGATTTTGACTTCCAAATGTGCTTCGCGCCTAGGTTTTTTAACGATTTTGCGAGTTGCAACTTCCAAAAGTGCTCCGAACGTGACATGTTTTTACGATTTTGACTTGCAAATGTGCTTCGCGCCTAGGTTTTTTAGCGATTTTAGCACACACCTTCCGCCACAGTGCTCCGCACCCGCCGCTTTAGCGAGGTACCCTTCTGGACCCTCATGGTGCACAAAACCTTGCAAAACACAGCATTTCGCGACTTTCCTAACATTTTGGCGCGCTCGCATTCTCATCTTTCGCACATCTCCTCTTTCGCACATCTCATCTTTCACACATCTCTTCTTTCACACATCTGCTCAGGCGATCTGCCCTAGCTGAGTTGTCCATACTGTCGGAAGTTAGACTTCTAAACTTCCTTCGATGATTGATGATGTTTGTATAATGGTTAGGAAGGATTATTGTGCTGCAATTATGACTCTACAACAATCATTAGGTCGATTCTAGTAGATAACAATTCCATGACATAATTATGCAATTGTGATTGTGCAAATGGTTTTATTGTGATGGTTAGAGAAAAAACTATTCTATGTTATATGGTCTGGAATACTTGATGATTAATGATGATCAGTGATTTTTATACAATGGCCACTCGTGTTTGTTAATGGTCAATAATCGTGGGCAATAGTGAATGATGGACTTAATAATCATTATATCATAGTAAGTGAGTAATATTGACTGCGTAACAGTGGCTACGTTGTAATCCCTTTGTGGTAGATGATGATATATCATTGTGGTAGATGATGATATATCATCATTACCTGTGGTTGACAAGAATGCTTCTACAGTACTGATTCTATAATACTTGTCATGTAACACTGGCAAACCCTATCTTGTCCTATTAACTCTCACAAACCTCGGCTTAGTAAGCGTAGTGGGGCAGCGAAGGGGAAGGGATTTGCAAGGGGCCTTGCATGAAATTTGGCAACCGGCACGATGTGCCTAGACACGCCTAGACCTCGACTACTACTGTATCAATTAATGAGAGAACTTCTGTTCAAGTACCACTTGGAACGGATGACCCCGATCAAACATGGCATCACGAAGCCTCTGTATGATTAATCCCTACTTGATTTCAAACTCATTGCAGGCACTTTGCTGGATATCAATGGGTCATAGGTTACTGGATGACCCCTATGAAAAACATGGCAGGATTAGCGCCACCTGCTGGTACCCCAGTGACGCTGCTGGCTCCCAACTTATGCCATGTCCGATGCCAGGTCAACTTACGAGCGATCAACATGTTGACCCTGTGACGAGATAGTGGCCCAACAACATGCGTGGGTCCATAATGGTGACCTGCCTGGGTCCAGGTCAAAGATGCGCAAATGAGAATGGTTCATGATGGCTATAACCAAGAATCACTATGGGTAATCGTTAATAATGGTTACAGTGAAACTATGATTAAAAATGGTTCTATAATGCATAACCAAGAATCATCATGATTGAAAATGGTTAATTAAACTATATACTGAGCCGTGGCTTTATGCTTATGGCCAATATGCTTATAGCCATGGAGTAGAGAAGTGTATTTTTGGTATTCATATAGTGTAATGCTTAGAGCCAATATGAATACCAAAAAGTCTACTTCTCTACTCCAGTCGCCATGGTTTTATTCATCCTCGCGCAAGACTCACCACGATCAACCAGACTATAACCGTTACGGACCATCTTGGTGTCCTCAAGCGGCAGCTGGTGAGGCGCATCATATGGCAGTGGGTCAGTTCACCCTGTACCGTCCCCCTGTGCCTATCATAAGCCAGGCTGTTTTCCCTACTATTGTTGGTTGTTATCCCCTATTATTGTTGGTTGTTATTGACCCATAGCCGTATTATTGTTGGTTAATATGGAGTCTTAGCCATATTGATTTTGTGGGGTGATCAACAATCATATGGTTGATCTATGTATGGAGAAGAATGGTTAACAATAGTTTTGCACTAGGTTTTATCACTATGAATGGTGATGAAATTGATTGGTTTATTAGTATGATAGGAATAATCAACAACAAGAATGGTTAAACAACTAGTACATGGTGGTTTCTCAAGCCATAGGGGTACCCCAGTTATCATCCTTTCCTAATCATTTAAAGTAAGGGGTCCCTTATCTTCGGAAACCCCCGCATTGATACATAATTCATAAGAATTGGCTATTGTTAGTTTGATAGCCTGTTCTGAATGATAAGCTAGAACCATAATACGACCAATAAGTACAGAATCAAAAATACCTATCTACTAATAACATCAGTACAGAATCAAAAATACCTACAGTACCTACTAATAACATCTAATAACAATAATAAATCATGATATAAACAATGACCTTTTCATATCGACAATATGCAGTATTCGTATTGACTAGGTACTCATCATCCAATTCTGGATTCATATTGACTCAATGCTAACCAGGGATTGTTGGGTGTATAACCATTACTATCATCAATGATTATCAATCCCTATTAACGACTGACTATAGTCAACCATCATTTAAAAAAATCTTAATCAACCCCCCGTTGGACTACAGTCATCATTGACTATCATGCTTAACCATAGGTATATAGTACCATCAGCAGCACATGGTGAAACCTCCTGGCTTGGATGTCTCAAGTCAGCGCTGCGCCGAGATCTGGCAGCCAAGGCGCAAGGTTGGTCGCCTCGGCCCGGCCCGGCCCATCTTGTGCTCGGTCCATCCCGCGCGATCGCGATCGGCTCGGAGGGTGCTGGCCATGGCGTCGGTTCAATGCGCAGCGTCGCGGGCGTTTCACCCACCGGTCTGAGCCGCAACTGTGGGTGAAGCGCTGGTGACGCCCTGGGGCTGGGGTCGAAAATGGACGAATTACCTCCAAAAGATCGATTCAATGGAGGGAAATTCCAGGAAACTGTTGGGGCACAAATGACTTATGCAGCGAATTCGGGTGATCCAATCGCGAAGCTCACCGAGCGCTCCTGACAGTCAGTGACGGTGCATGGATCTGTCCAAGTGACTGCAGGTCTTGTGGACCTGTGTCAGGTAGCTGGTGATTAGCTTAAGATCACATATCGCTTAGGATCGTTTGTAGTACTATATGGCTATGGGTCAATATTAACCAACCATAATGGGGGATGATGACCGACAATGATAAGGGAAACAATGGTTAATAAGAGGGGAACCAGGGGTACAGGGTTTTGACCCACAGCCACATACCTTTTGCAGCGAATGAAAACTGAAAAATCACCATCGCTGAATCAACCCACCAAGAATTGTTTACTCAAAATCAGCTGATGTGAATTCACAAGGCTGTCCCAGCAAGACCGTTGGTTTCACCCACGAAACCACTGCCATTCTTCACAAGGCCACGACGCGAATTTCGGTCGCCGGGTGGCAGTGCCGCGCTTCCGCTCTTCACGCGACTCGGCCCTGGCAGTGCAGAACTTCTGCCGAGGTTCACGGTGAAGATGCCGTTCGTGACTGTTGAGAGGGGTGATTTTGGGGTTTAACGATGAATAAGAAATGGTGAATTGAATGGTCCGTGGTGAATTGATGGAGAATTTAGCTGTTAATCATATGAGAGTCCGTTTTGTCCTTCGTGAATGTTTGATAATTTGGTGTGATAGTGGTTTAAAAATATCGTTAGTTAGTTGTGAACAGATGGATTTGCTAATACTGGTTGAAGACTAATACCATGTTTGATGGTTACATGAAGTGTCATCAATGATGGTTGCAAGTGTTTCATAATGATGGTTGCAAAAGTTTCATAATGATAGTTTATTATGGTAAATCATCAAAATTATGATGCTGTTTCATATGGAGTCAGTGCTTCATCCCACGTTTTCATCTTTGGTGGTGAATAAGCAGTGCAGTGATGAAAATACTTGGAATGTGCGTTCCGTGCATTCCCGTTGCTCATAACTGGTTACAGTACTAACCATGTTTACAGGGAAGTAACCATCGCTGTACCTCGTAGTATCTCGTAGTTATTACCAATGTATATATCATATCAATGGTCAGCCAAAACCCATAGTATATCCATGTATAGCCCATAAACCATATAGTGGTTTCACAACACAGAGGCACCCAAATAGTGGTTGGCATTTGCTAGAAATGGTAAATGACTTGCTTGATAACTGGGGGTCCCCGTATGACTTGAGAAACGCCCATATCGGTTTTATTGTTGGTTACTTATTATCCTCTATCATCAACCATTATTAGCCATTATTTACCTAGGATTAACCATTATTAGCCATATAGAGTTGGTATATCCCCTATGATTGTATATTATTATCCCCTATCATTAACCATCATTAATGGCTTTACCCATAGCCATTACACATATCACCCAAGACTTATAAATCCCATAGGGGGCCCTTGTCAGGCCCTCGACCATCCCTGATGGAAAATCACCAGTTATCATGGCTTCGTCCATGAGAAAAGGTCGTTTTTTTATAGGCTTTGATACCCAAGGAGCTCTGAAAAAACCATCTTCAGCCCCGTTGGCGCTCCCGGGGTTGAAGGTTTGGAACCGGTGGCGGAAGCTTCGTTGGTTGGTGAACCATGAACTGCGGAAGCCTCAGTTGGAAACACCGTTCATCGCATGGAAAACCCTGGATTCAACCGGTCCCGGCTCCGCCTGGGCATGTGCTCACGACAGCCATGGAGCGGCCGGCTTGCTAACCGACCTCAAGCAGCCTCAACCCGACCTCAACAAAGCAACCGCTATCAGTACAAGGTGGGGCCCCCGAGTTATAAGCTGGTTAATAAGCCATTAGGAGATCCACCATTTTGTTAGGAAAACCCTAGGAACTCATCTATTTATGGTGGATTTTCCATTGCCATGTTAGTTCACCAGAGGGTAGTGGCAATTACCTTAGTTAGAAAGTAACTTGGCTATCTCGAGGGCCCCACCGTGTATCAACCGAATAGCAGGATGCTTGGTCTGGTTGTCAGCAACTCAGAGGTTACTTGGTTGCCAGTGTCCTCATGTCGCTATGCGATTGGTCACGTTGACCATCTGTCTCGAAAGGATCTGGATGAACGCAGCAAAATGGGTTGGGCCATTGCTGATCATTCATGTTCAATGTTGCTGGTTGTTGGTTGTTGTTGGTTGTGGCTCCCTAGTATCAAGAGCTATTGTTCATTTAGCCAACCATCCGCAATGACCCAGTATTGATCGTGATCAACATTAAGCGACCATGGATTCACTATTGATGTCAGTCACTAGCGATCCATATCCGCCGACCCCTGCTCATGCCAACCATGGCAGGGGGGGCGCCCGGGGCTGCCGCAGGGGCGG
>VSDK01006943.1:224532-248827 GCA_009767595.1 Symbiodinium kawagutii | reverse complement strand
CCAAGGCCGACAGCACTTCTTTTTAGGGGGTTCAGCCCTGCCGTTTGCCCGGCCGGAAAGGCTCCTTTAGCCGTTCTCGAGGCACGCAAACAGCAGGCGAAGGCTACGGCGACAGCCTGGGGAACGCACAGCAGCAAGGCAAGGCCATACCAAGGCCGACAACCCATACCAAGGCCGACAGCACTTCTTTTTAGGGGGTTCAGCCCTGCCGTTTGCCCGGCCGGAAAGGCTCCTTTAGCCGTTCTCGAGGCACGCAAACAGCAGGCGAAGGCTACGGCGACAGCCTGGGGAACGCACAGCAGCAAGGCAAGGCCATACCAAGGCCGACAACCCATACCAAGGCCGACAGCACTTCTTTTTAGGGGGTTCAGCCCTGCCGTTTGCCCGGCCGGAAAAGCTCCTTTAGCCGTTCTCGAGGCACGCAAACAGCAGGCGAAGGCTACGGCGACAGCCTGGGGAACGCACAGCAGCAAGGCAATGCCATACCCAGGCCGACAACCCATGCCAAGGCCCACAGCACTGTTCATACAATGGTCCTCCCTCTGTCCTCCCCAAACATCTTAGAGGGGTCGGCGGCACCCGGGCGCTAGCCCATTCTATTACATATTGCCAAGTGATCTGCCATCAAATTGATTGTTCCGTTGACGAGCTACAGTTTGTTACGATGATTCCATTTCTTTCGGAGAGCTGGTGCCCTTTCTTTCTCATCTTGTGCCAAAGCTTGCGCCAAAGCTGCAGACTGCCGTGCATGGGACCATGGTTGTAGTAGGCTTTCGCGCTGGTCAGCAGCCCCAGAATGGATTGTGACATAATAAACCCTGCCAAACGTTGGCATGATCAAAAGATACTACTGTTGATCATAATGATCAATAGAGTTCGCAGGGTTTAGTAGGGTTTATTTACTGTGAATGTAAAGCAAAAGATATTGCTTGGTTTCATTCAATTTGCATTCCCATATAGAATTGTTATGCTTGGTTGTATCACTAAAAACTATTGTCATCGAATATGATGCATACATCTATCAGGTGTATACACTTGTACCTGCATACACAACTATACAGTACATTCTATTACATAGCTATATCCCCGTAAGCAATTATCATAGATCATATTCTGGATGACAATCGACCATATTCCACACCTATTATCATTATTCACCATATGCCACCCTTCTGGTCGTGTTTTTCAGCCACCCTGTTGTTGTTACTGCTGTTGTTGTTGTTGTTGTTGCTGTTGCTGTTGTTGATAACATATAGGACACCTCTTGGCACTGAGCAGATTCCACACAGGTCAACCTTGACTGACAATACTGGGGGATGCTGTGCATGACAAGCTCGGCCCTGTGATGGTATCGCTGGTTGTCATCCCATAAGGGTCGACTTGCCAGCTTACTAAGTAGTAGCTAATGAAATTCAGGAGTCATTCAGATAAGTCATTCTCAACCATGAATCGATCATCCACCCAGTAACCCTTCAGAATCATCACTAGTACTTAACCATGAACCAGCAACTATCCTCGGAAACAACGCCACTCGCCACAGACAGCTGCGAACGCTGCCACGAAGATGTCAGGGTTTGGATCCGTACCGCACTCTGTGGCGGCGTGGAATAAACTCTGCCAGAGACAGATTCGAATTCAGCACAGAGGAAACCGGGGATCACTGGGGAAGCGGCTGACAGGAACAACATGTGACCAGGTCAACGCTGTGGCACCGGTTCGCTGGTGGGTTTCGGGGCTGATTGGATGATGGGGGGCAGGCGCCATGCCAGGAGGTCAACCAGTCGTCGCACAACCACCAGGAAGCCGTAAATGAAGCAGGATTCACAACAAGGCGACCATGACCAATGAACCATGGTTAACCTTGGCATGATTTGTTCCGAATGATGAGGATTGACCTCGCCAACAGTTCACAACGATGGTGTCGCTCACGACGTGTTGCTGACTTTTCCCCTGAACTGCGTTTCGCGAAACGCTTGCGGATTTTGAGCGAGCTATTGCCGCGTTTCTTTCAGCGCATTCCTTCGCGGGAAGCTCAGGTGCTTTTCCCACAGGAACCCCAAAAGCTGCAACGTTCCTGCAACGCAACATGGATACCGACCTCTGACTTGCCTTCCTACACACGTACATACTTGTAAATATTTGTGATATAGAAATATATACATATATTCCACAAACATTTGCATATATGTATATGTGTGTATGTATGCGTGATTTTTGTTGGACCGTATATATATATATATATATATACATACATATATGTATATATATGTGTGTGTGCTAGTCCAATTATGTATTTACACCGACCTACATTGCATGACATTCCATTTCAGGGTATGGAATCACATCACATCACATTACACTACGTCGTTACATCAGAGTGCATGAGATGGCTGTGGGTCAAAACACCGTACCCCTGGTTCCCCTATCATAAGAGCATTGTTTTCCCTATAAAATGGTTGGTTCTTAACCCCCATTATATATATTGGCTGGTTGATATTGACACCTAGCCAGATCGCTTTGCAGAGACATAAGACACAAGGCAACACGATGCATTACATTGCAACACCTATCATCAACTTACATTGCGAATCTACGCATGCATGCGTACATGACTCTGTCCTGCATCGCATTGGCCTGCGACATGCATACATGCATAAATGCCCATACACATATTACAAGCATCAATTCATTAATACATAGATTGAACATGTTTGAATACATGATGTAGTACGGCATTATATGGCATTGTGTATGACATGGCACTGCTTTGTTGCTTACCCCAACCAACACAAACATTGTGCGTCAATGTGCATCAAAAATAGCATTGAAGCCGCGATCCAATCATTCTGACCATCAGCAAAATTCGATAGTAACTTGGTGGCTGAACTAGATCCGTTGCTATATGGATTTTAGTTAGTAACTTGGTGGCTTTCATACCCCAAAAAGCCTAAAAAGCAAAGGCAGTAGCGATTTAATCCACCCAGGAAACCAGTACAACCCCAGAAATGCAACACCCATGGTGCCAGCATCCAATCCAGGTGAGGTAACCCTCGGCTTCGCGTGCGACAAGCATCAACCATGACCAACGAAAAAACATCAACCATTGTACTGTAGACTACAAAATTGCATCGGCAACCGTTGGAAACATATCTTTAAACAAAAATGAAAAACAATCGTACTATTGGCAATATCTTGAACATATCTTTATTGGCAACAAATAAACCGTTCTTGGCAATGTTTCTCAACCAGAAAAAACCGTTAGCAATTATCAATCGTTGCGGTTGACCAGCTTGGGGGGCCAGCAACAATTCACAGCCTTCATGGCCGTGAAGAGACATGAACATAACCATTAATCATAGAGAATCTTGACTATATTACATTATGACATGTAATTTGATTAAGCATTTCGATTAATGATTTGATTACATATTATCAAGAATCTTGATTAACTATGATTAAAGTTTATATATGTTTATATGATAAATCATATGATTCATAGCCATTCATCAACTAAGAATCTTGGCATTATCAATCATATGATTCATAGCCATTACGATTGAATGAATTGCCATTACATTATGAAATGTAGTGTCATTCTGCAGAATGAATGTATTGACCCACGTGGCCATTACGAATTGCCACTCCTTCATTTGACTACGAAAAGTCGTTCATGCTGCAGTGGGTTGTTCTGACAATACAGCAATACCCATGAGAAAATACCATGCGTGTGTCACGCGTACATTGGCGGTAGTGCTTGCCCGTAGATTTTCTCATCGACCCAGTGAGATATTCTCATGGCTGGTACCCTATTCTTGTTGCTCATCACCTACTGTCAACCATCAAACAGCTTAAGCAGCTAATGTCCCAGGTAGTGTGTCGGGTCCCCTGTGCGAGTCTTGCACCTCGCAGCGGTGTGCTAAAGCATCGGGACCCAAGTGTCTTTGCATTGGACCAGTCAAGTTGGCAGCAGATTCATTGCCGGTTTCAAATGCGAAGTGTCGTGCCATACAGAGTGGTACCCCTTAGTTAGTAACTTCGGTAATAAACCATGGTTAATGATGATCAATAATAGTTGATAGTGGTTAATAATGGTTGATTATCGGGGGCATCAATGATTAACTTAGGTTGTAGGGTAACTACCAGTTATGGTTGATATAAGTGCACTTGGGTGCATTATAAACCAAGTTCCAACCAGGGAGTACCACCTTGTACACGTGTATTGTACGGATGACTGGATGGATGGGTGCATGGATGGATGAACGGATGGATAAATCTATGTACTGATGGACACTCCGATAGGTAGATCCGTACACACAGGTGTATGTAGATGTGTTTGATTGAAATATCTATATATATATAAATTTATATACTCATATGAAATATGTATGTTCGCATGATATACATCCCTGTAGCAATCATGGCAAATACGATGGTGGGTATATTTAATTATATTATGTTCAAATATATCAATATATGCATTACGTGTCCATGGTCGTGGGTGCCCTGTCCCCTCAGTGAACATCCTGACCCGTTTCTAGTCTCCATTGGGATGTACATGTAGCCATCGGTTGGATGGTTGGCAACGACACGTGGACCTCGACGTATTTGGACAAACAACTTGTGATCAACCACCAGGACAAGCAAGTACATACAGCACCAGTGGGGTCTGGCTATGGGTCAAGCACTTCACCAACCAACTAATGGGGGATACTGACCAACAAAAATAGGGAAAACACTGGTTAATGATAGGGGAACCTGGGGTACAGGGTTTTGACCCGCAGCCATCTATCAACCATTGTTCGGCCGTTGTTGGTGAACCATCACTAAACATCATGCTTGTTATATCCCTGTTAGATTCCCCACTATTGCTGATTGACAGGGATGTAACCATAGATACGCCATTTTAGTCAGCAATGGGGGGGAGTCTAACAACCATTATGGTTACTCTATCAACCATCGATTCACCATCGATAACGATTGTTCAACCATCATGAGCCATACCGATCAAGAATTACAGTATTCACCATCTATTAGCCGGCTATGAGCCATCATCATCCAACCATAGATTCATCATTATTGACTATGACTATGACTATCATGAAAACCACTTATTAAGCAGAATTCATCATCGTCATTGGCAACAAGTGGTTTTGAATCATAGTCAATGGTCATAGTCAATAGTCGTAGTCAATGAGCATCTCATAGTATGTGGTTTAGAATCACCAGCCATTTCTGAGCCTTTTGAGCCACATACAACGGTGCTGAAGCCACACCAGGGAGTTGTTTGATGAAGAGTAGGGTAAACTCAGAAGCTTGAGCCCGCAGCCTCATACCATTGACCATGGACTAAGCACGATCAACCAATATCTAGCCCGAAAAAAACGAGCAGAAATCACGAATTAGAATCACCACTCATGATCAGCTGAATCACCACTCGATCCGATCTCCTGCTGCTGGTCCAACAGCTGCACCACAATTGACAGAGGTCGTCAAGTCGTAGTTTTCAGCTTGGTCACGCTACAGGTCACCAGCGCGTGGACGCCGCATGGAAGATCTTGGTGTTGTGCACTGATAGATCCACCAGTGCAGCAAGGGAAACAGCTGGTGATGGTTGCGTTGGTTGATACAACGGTCGAGTGCAGGTCGTGGAATGGTCCTGATGGAGAACGGTTGATGATGGGTGAAGAATCACATATAATCACATATATATATATATATAAAGCACATTCAACCACTATTAAACTTTATTGATCACGATTGACATGGTTGATGATGGAAAATAGTACGAGTAGGCAGTTGTCAAGAACCAGTTCAGCCTGTCCAAGCTGGTTGATGCTGAGCAAAGAAACAAGATCTTCTACCAGCGGAATGGGAGTGCTTTCCGCTTGCCAAGCTCGGAAGCACCCACAAATTCAAAGCACTTCGCACGGGCTGTACAAGAAAGAGCTTTGCAGTCAGAGCTGTACTTTTGGATCGGCTATGTCAGGGCAGCGTCATGACCTGCCTGTTGATATTGATGGACTGATCATGAAGTTGATTATGGCGGCTGTTGACACTTGTCGTTTTCTTGCCAGTATGAAGCTCCCATGTTCCACAACAATGCTTGCAAGACAGCAGCTGTGTGTACGGTATTTTCACCCAGTCTTATGGGTCAAATGTACAGCAAGCGTGTGATGGATCACAGCTGGGGTTGACAATGGAGTTGATTCACAAAAGCCTGGCGAAGCATAGGCAACAACAGACTCATAAGCAGTAGACTACCATCAAGAATGGTTTGTTAAACAATGATGGTCAATTATGATGAGTAATGGACCTTTGAGGTTACTGGTTTATCACAAGTAGTATACTTCGATGATAAGCTTGGTTCCCAGACTTCTATAGTCCCCCTACTTCCACTCTACCTACTGTCAACAGTGTCGATGTGACTGGCCCCCCTCAATCTGTTTGACTGGGAATCCCTTAGAGAATCAGCACCTGGGATGATGCCTGCGCTAGCGCCGCAAGCACGTCGATGTGGTGCATCAGAATGTGCCACGCTGTCATTCCGCCCATTTTGGTTGCTTATATCCAACATAATTACATCCTAGTGCTGGTTAAATCATCATCGTTCAGCATGACTGACCATTACTTCATCCCGCTTTGCTATTATTCAACTTCACCCACAATTTACCACAGTCGCAGTGGTTAATAATCATTGACCAATATTATGATTCCCGATCTCAAGTATTATTCACCTATCCTTGACCCTTTTACTCTAAACCATCACTAGTACATCATATATATCCCCTTCAAATATTGTCGCCCCTGTGTATGATGAATTTGTTGTGTTGGTAGCCCATCATCTACCCTCTTACTAGCTTTTGTCAATAGAAAAATCATGTTGACATCGGGTGACCTATTACTAACCGATGCTGACCCATCATTAATCATTAACCATGAACCCCTACTTGAGCCTATCAGTTGCTAGCCCCTTTGAAGTCAGTGTTCAATGGTCTGTAACAACTGTTCGGTAATTCAAAATTCTGACAACTGCCTAACCCTATTAAACCCTAAGAAGTCTGTATAACAATTGCCATTCCACACCCCGAAGGTAGGCTGCTAGACAAGACCTTTGGTGTGGGTCACGCAGTCAGCGTGATTAACTGCCTATTCCAAACGCGCTTCTAGCGCTGCTAGACAAGTCGCGCTAGACTAGCGGCGTGGTGCAATGGTGCACTGCTGTGGGTTCGGCTCAGACTTCCGGAGGAGGGCTGTCGGGCGGGGGCATCGTGGACGTTTTGCGGAGGTTCGTCACGAAATTGGAGACCGTCTGGGACACCGGGACGTCCGTCGTCGCCGTGGTCAATGCTCGGCTCATCTTGGCCCCTGACAAAGTTGGGGGGCTGATGGGTCATGGGTGGTGGTGAATGGTTGGTAGTTTATGCTTGGTTCATGGTTGGTTGATAGTTGGTTTATGCTTGGTTCATGGTTGGTTAATGGTTGGGTTATGGTTGGTTTATGATTGGTCAATGATGGTGGACAAAGGGTGAATAAACTCACAAGAAAATAAATGGTCAATGATGGTTAAGCCATACTGGTTGACGGTTGGTTGATGGACATGATACAAAACAGCAACAGCTTACTGATTCTTACTTTACACTTAGATAATGATCAACTAGTCGCTAGTGCATCTTCAATAATACTTACTGACCATTCATTATAGTTTATGGTTGCTGATGCTCAACAGTAGCTTATGATGGACAAGGACTAATAGTGTGATTATGATGCATGATGGCTCATGATAGTTCGTGACCGCTACTGATGGTAGTTGAAGACCTTGCAATTGTTGCTGAGCTGGCCAGCAAGATTTTGCTAACACTGGTTGACCAGTGGTTAATGTCTTTTACCATTCAAACCATGATTGATGACAATCTGCGCTGATTGTAATCGTGGTTGATTGTAGTTTAGAGTGGTCAACGTTTACAATTGTTCAAAACAGCCAAAAACCAAACAACCAAGAACAATAGAAATTCTGCTGGCTATTCAGCAATACCGTCAGAAAGGATTCATAAATACTACCTCTGCTAGTACTGATTAAGATGAACAACTACCCCCTTTAAGATACCTTGGTAGTATTACCGGCAGTGATGCAGAAGGTGACCAAAACCACAATGCTTGCCAATGATGGTAAACGCGGGCAAATATGCTTCCTAAAAGCCGGACAATGATTAACAACCATGGCTAATATCGATAGCTGCTAATTGTTCATGAAAATGAATTGTGATGGAAAAGTAGAGGCGACAGTACTCGTGGTTTGTCAAATAAGTAATCATAATTGACCATTGTTGCCACCAATACTAACCATTTATTAACATGACTAATCATATAATGACCACCAATTTTCTATTTTTCACCAATCAACCACCAACCATTGTACTCCGTTTAATTAATCTGGTTGCGTGGAAAATCCACCATCGGACTAGCCAGTTCACCTATCCAAGCTGGTAATCTTTGGCAAATTAAGAACTACCAGAGTGTAACCAACCATAAATCATCATTGAAGTATTTATTCAACCAGCAACCAACCGTTAATCATCCAGGAAAACTATTCATTGACCCTTAATTGGATGATTGACCATCAACCAGTAACCAACCTTAATTGACCAACCAGTAACCAACCTTAATTGACCATCAACCAAACATCAACCAACCAGTCATCATGACTACCATCTGGTTTCACCACTCCCTGTAGCTCTTTAGCTCCCCCTTTAAAGGGCCAGAACGGGATACCCGGGTAGCTCCCAACCCTCGCTCCCAACCACCAGCCAGTCATCACCCCTGGCTCCGCATCCGACCCCGCCTTCATTCCAGAGGAAACTGCCGCGGCCTCCAAGGCTCGAAGTGCGCCCCAGCAACAAGCGCTGCGCCAGGGGCGAGCCCTCACGATCCAGCTTGGTCATAAGCTCCTGGCGGTTCAGTGATTCGCACATCGCGAGCTGCGCGCTGTTAAGTTAAGCCGCTATTAATGGGCTTAGAAATTGTCTGAAATAATCCTTGATAGTGGTGAAATAAGGCTGAAGAGTGGTGAAATGATGCTGAAGAGTGGTGAAATGATGCTGAAGAGTGGTGGAATGATGCTGAAGAGTGGTGGAATGATGCTGAAGAGTGGTGGAATGATGCTGAAGAGTGGTGGAATGATGCTGAAGAGTGGTGGAATAATGCTGAAGAGTGGTGGAATGATGCTGAAGAGTGGTGGAATAATGCTGAATAGTGAAGAAATGATGGTGAACAGTGCTGAAATAACGGTTAATAGTCGTGGAATAATGCTTAATAGTCGTGGAATGATGTAATTAATAGGGGCGAAAAAATGCTTCATAATGCTGAAATAATGGTTAGTAGTGGTGAAATGATGGCTAGTAGTGGTGAAATAACGGTTAACTCATGTTAAATAATGGTCAATGCGGTGGATTCATGGTGCATGGCTAGATCGTGGTCAATGAATTGGTATTCAACAGTGATTCATGGACAAGAATCATCGACCAAATCCATACCAAGCATGATTTTTGAAGTGAAACACGCTGATCGAGCCCCACCAATCCCTGTAGGCTAAGCCCCACCCTTCCCAGTAGGTTAAGCCCCAGCAGTCCCTGTGTTCGCCGGCCCTGCGGGGTTCGACGCATGGCCCCATCCCGCCCTCCCGGCGCGCATGCTGCGCAGGCGCCTGCACTCGTAGCTGAAAGGTCTCATTGGCTTCGTCTAGCACCTTCTTGATGCCTGAGGCGCCGTTTGCAGTGATCCATGAGTGGTGATGGTGGCAATCAGCCATGGTATAAGCCATGGTTAGTGATGGTTGATGATTATTGTCAACATTAACAATGATGGTTAATGATCTATTATTATCAATAATATCAATGATGTGGTGATAATGGTGGCAGTAACCACTACTCATTAACCTAAGTTAACCATGGCAGTAGTGGTGGCTTCACTTAGGTTAACCTATAATGATTAACCACTACCACTATTCAATTTATGGCTTCACTTAGGTTAATGATGATTAACTTAGGTATAAGCCATGGTTCATGATGATTCATAGTGGTTAATGAAGGTTGATGATGGTGCAAGCCAAGGTCAATGATGGTTATAAGCCATGATTAACTTGGAACTGGGGTATAGAGGGTAACTACTAGTTGGGGTAAAACTGGGTTAGAAGCCATGGTTTACGATGGTTATAAACCTGCTTCACGTTTGGGTAACTACCAGTGATTAAGGGTTGATAATGGTTCTAAGCCATGGTTAAGGATGATTTATAGTCGTTAATAGTGGTTAATGATGGTTGAAGATGGGGGTGGATGGGTTAACTGCGCTTGATTCGCGTTTGGACGACGACCATTTATACGTATAGCTATACTTGGGTGGCTACTAAACTAAGTCACAATTGAGGGGTATAAGTCTGCATGGCTAAAATGATGGGTATAAATGGTCCGCAAGAAGCAACGACCTGAAGAAATCCAACGAACCACGGCTTCGAACTGTAGAGCTTTACCGTGGTGAATCACGAGCTGGCAGCGATAAGTCCTTGAATTGCTGAGACATTGACATAAGATGTCAGAAATCTCAGCAAATTCCACTCACAAATCAAAAATCCAAATTATTAGCTAAGGCTAATGCAACACACCCAAAGCAAATGGATCATAGAAATTTGGGGTAGCGGAGTTCCAAAGGCTTCTATTTTCTTCAATAGCAAACATGCTCGAATTCATGAAGTGGTACCAATTTGGTATGCAGGCCCAGCCAAGTTGTTGTTCTGAAATTACAAAATGAAGGCAAAACACTACAGAAATGAAAATATATCATAAATAATTATCAATAGAGAACATTAGTATAACAAACTGAAGGTATAACGCTAGTTCTGAAATTCCAAAAGAAATCAATAGAGAACATAAATGTTTAGCTGCATCTTGCACTTATTATTTTGCAAGTGCAGGTTCTACTTCAAATACTGTACACCTCAACGATTGATTTACTGCCATACATCAACCGTTGATGAACCATAACCTTAAGAGACCGATAATGAACCATTCTGCTGAACTCCATTTCTTAACTGCAACTATCTATCAAACATTAACGAGTATATAAACCATAAATGACCCGCAATAACTGGCCATCGCCATCAATTACCATCCATGACTTTAGCGCAACAAACTATTCCTTTACCTTCCCTTCCCCTACCCTTCCTGTACCCGTCAAGCATTCGCTAACACGGTGACCAATTCATGTTGGCGGTTCATGCAACCGCCGAACTGTTCCGTGCTAAGGACGCGACTTGCATGCACGAACTTGTTGACCTGCAGGCCAATGGTAGAGCTTAAAACAATAAGAATGGCTAATGATTGTGGATAATAGTGGTGAATAAGTAGCTTAACAATGCTTAATGAGTGGTCAATGAATGTTGGTTAATGAAGGTTAATCGTGGTTGAGAATAGTTAAAAACTAGTGTGGTTTGGTGAAGGTGTCATGTTTATTTAGTGGTACTTGCAGAATAATGGGCTAAGCAATAAAGGAGTTCATCAATCTAGATGATAATTGAGTACTATGTCGTGCTTGATGGATCCATCTCCCCAAACAATCAGCAACTGTTAAACATTGATAATAATGATTCATATTGATTGTCTAGAACAAACATAATTGGGTGTTTCTCAAAATGGGGGTACCCCTAAATCATCCATTAATAGTCATTTATAGTAATAAACCAAGCATTTTTGGGGTACCCATATTTTGAGAAACCACCAATTAACCAAGAACACTGTGTATCTTAGAGTCCCAGTTGTTGACAGGATTTCCTGTCCATGGGTGAGATTGGAACCTACAAAATATGAACTTGAACCCATAGTAGTGGGCAGTCTCGGCAATGTCTCAGCAATGATTCCCCTGGGAACATCAAACCAACACAAAGAAGCGACCATTGTTTCTTTTCCCACATGAGTGGTTCTCAAAATAGGGGTACAGTACCCCCAAATCATCCAATATTAGTCATTTATGGCAATAAACCAACCGTTTTTGGGGTACCCCAATATGGAGAAACCTGCACGACCTGTCTGTGAGTGGACCCCAAACATCCAAACTTTCCCCGTGTCGGCGAAACCGCCCACTGGAGGAGGACACCTCGTGGATGGAAAAACTTTCGAAAAATGCACCGCATGTTCGCCGCCTTTACTTGGTCGGATCCATGACTCCTTAGCTTGACCATTATCAACCATTACTAACATCATTAAGCATGACGAATCATCAGAAGACACTACCCATGACTAACTGGTCAACTAGTCATCATAAGCCATAATGGTCAACTAATCATCATCATAAGCCATGATGGAAGTCACCATTCTTGGCCATTAATTTCTCCCCATGGCTGGAGAATTCACCTGGGATTGGCTGGCTGGAAAAGCCTCAAAAATCACCGCCATTTTTCAACGGTGGATTTTCCAGCCGTGGGGATCGTTCACCGGCAATGGCCAAGAATGGTGAATTCTCATGGCTTATGATGGTTAGTGATGGGTAGCGTTTGAGATGATTAGTAATTAATGATTAACCATGGTTAGGAACGGTTTGTCATCATCATGATCCAATTCTAGGCCATTACTAATCATCAACCATCATTCTTGGCCATCAAATCATCATTCTTGGCTTATTCTTGTTCCCATGTGGCTACCCATTCCCAGCCACATTACTAAACCATCACATGGCTACCATTCGCACCGTTGGTTCATGTTGGTTCCCATGGCGGCATCCTTCCCAGCTCACCACCTCACAGCGGCCTCAGGGAATCCGCCTGCCACGGTCTGAATCACGCACTTGTCGATCATGATCTTGTCCTGGCGTCACGTGTCACGTGTCTGACGTGACGTGTCGTACGACTGGACCACTGGTGGCGATGCCATGTGGGGATTGTGGCGAGCTGGGTCAAGCAGTTGACCAAGCAACGTGAATTTGCGGGATAATGACCAGCAGTATTAAGGGAAACAGTGGTCAATGATAGGGGAACCAGGGGGACTAAGGGTTTTGACCCACAGCCATGTCAGAATATCTGAATAGATCGTTGCGGATACTTTAGAAATGATTAACACAACGATGTATTGTGACTGATTGTGGATGATTTCTGTTAGCTTATCTACGACCCTGACCATGAATCAACCATCAATCAACCATCATCTAGCTATGGATCAACCATCAGTTGCTCTACCATCCTCACTCATGTCTACTGGGCTGCGTGTCAAGCAGACCATCACCAGAGAGACAAAGGCCCGGGGAGAGTGTCGTCCTCAATGCGTGAGGCCTGGGCATTTTCCAAGCCTCGGCCCGGTGCAAACACTGGGCAGCAGCATGTTTAGAAATGAAACGGCTGAGAATCGATGACAGTTTGGCTCTTGACTGGTGATTGGTGCTTGTATTATTGATGCTTCTATGTGTATATGCTTATATTGATGCTTCTATTGCTGGTTTTTGACGATTATAGTGATGGTTATTGATGCTAGCTAACGCTTCGTAGCGATCGATGATTGTTGAAGGTCAGCAACGGTTTTGATGACTCTGAATGGCTATTGACGATTGTTGATGGTTGATGGTGTGTAGTAATGCGAGTTGATTGCTCATGATGGTTGGTTCATAGTGGCTATTGATGGTTCTTGACGGTTGTTGATGGTTAAAAGTGATAGGATTGCTGACGGCGTTTGGTGCTTATTGATCCTTATTGATGGATACTGATGGTCAATAATGGTTTGTGATAGTTATTCATGTTTAAGTTTAATTGTGATTTGATTGTTGTTGGTGGTTGTTGATGGTTTATTGGGGGTCAATGATCGTTTCTGGTGGTTCAGAATGGCTACTGAAATAAAGGTCATTGATTCATTGATGGTTCTTGGTGGTGAATAATTAGCTTTTCATGGCTAATGATGGCCAATAGTCGATGATGTATTGTAATACCGGTAGCATTCAGGCCTTACATGGTCTAAATTGTGGTTGATAATTGCGCAGTATTCCAATATATTCAGCAGCTTCTGATTGCTTTGTTTTACTGTTACGAATTAATCCTCCTTCACTACCACTACCATGATGATGATGATGATGATGATGATGATGATGATGATGATGATGATGATGATGGCGAAAAAGTTGATCCGAACCAAGTTCGCCCCGGCCAAGCAGGGCCCCCAACCATCACACCTTTACCCCAGATGTTTCACGGCTGATCCTCGGCCCTGGAGCTTTGGTTGCGCCGGAGCTGTAGGGACAACGATGGATGACCATCCCCTAGACTGGTAGCTATGGCTATGACATGCACCATGTCACCGCGGCTCAAAGAAGCTGATCACCTGCTGCCATTGGCGGCGGCAAGCACTCATGGCTACCTTGTAGCTCACAAAATCGGGGCTTACTCTGGCGTTTGCCATGACCTGAAATAAGCTCAACACCTGCTGCCATTCTCCACCCATCTTGCAGGCAGTCATGGTGGTGTTGTAACTGATCAGGTTCGGACTGACTTTTGCGTTAGGCATGGCCTCAAAGAGTCTCAGTGCTTGCTGCCATTGTCCCCCCTTCACGCACGCACTAACAGCGGCGTTGTAGCTCACCACATCTGCTGAAACATTTGCTTCAGGCATTGCTTGAAACACGGACAAAGCCTGCTGCCACTGACCTCCCTTCCTACAAGCGCTCATGGTGGCATTGTAGCCAATGACGTTTGGATGAATTTCTGCTTTGGGCATTTCCACAATCAAGCTCAAAGCATGCTGCCACTGGCCACACTTCTGGCAAGCACTAATAGTGGCATTGTAGCTTACAACGTCCAAAATCATGTGTGTTTCAGACAGTGCCTGGAACAAACTCAACGCCCTCTGCCACTGCAGCCCCTTCTCACAAGCAGTGATGGCGGTATTGTAGCTGATAACATTTGGGCTCACTTTCCCTTTGGGCATTGCCTCAAAGAGGAGCAGTGCTTCTTGCCAATGCCCTGCCTTTTCACATGCACTGATCGTCGCATTGTAGCTGATGACGTTTGGACCGATTTCACCGTTCAACGACATGGCCTGCAGCACTGTTAGTGCCTCCAACCATCGGTTCCCTTGTTTGCAAGCACTGAGAACTGCGCTGCAGCTAACAACGTTCTGAGTCACTTCGGCTTTCACCATAGCTTCGAACAAACTCAATGCCTGCTGCCATTGACCCCCCTTCTCAGCTGCACACATCATAGCACTAAAGGTTACAACATCCTGAGTAATTTTTGCTTCACCCATCGCTGCAAATAAAATCAGTGCCTGCTGCCATTGACCTCCCTTCTCACATGTACTGATCGTGGAATTGTAGCTAACAATATCTGGAAATACTTTTGCTGCATGCATTGCCTCGAAAATGAGCAAGGCATGCTGCCATTCCCCGCCCCTTTCACAGGCAGTGATGACGGCGTTGTGGGTAACCACATCTGCACGCACCTCATTCTGTGGCATGCATTCAAACAAATCAAGCGCTTGCTCGAACTGACTCCCCTTCTCACAAGCACTGATGGTAGTGTTGTAGCTAATGAGGTTGGGGCTGATACCTGCTTCAGGCATTTCATAAAACAAGCTGAGAGCTTGTTTCCATTGACCACCTCTCGCGCAAGCGCTCATGGCAACGTTGTAAGAAATGGCATTTGGACCAACATCTGCGTGAGGCATGGAGCAAAACAAACTCAATGCCTGCTGCCATTCACCTGCCTGGTTGAGAGCGCTGCTTGTTGCAATGTAGCTGACCACATCAGGACATACGCTTGCTGCTTCCATCCCTTCCTTAAGCAAGCTCAGTGCATTCTGCCACAAATGGGCCATTTTGGAAGCACTGATGGCCACATTGAAGCTCATGATGTTTGGACATATTTGCGCTGTAGGCATCGCATCAAAAAGGGATAATGTATGCTGCCATTGACCACCCTTTCTACATGCCCTCATCGCTGCGTTGTAATTGCTGACATTTCGATGGACTCTCCATGCAGGCATTGCATTGAACAAAACCAATGCCTGCTGCCATTGACGGCCTTTCTTGCAAGCCCCAAGTGCCGCATCATAGCTGGCAGCGTCCGGGCAAAGTCTTCCCGTCAACATGTGCTGAAACAGGTCCAATGCCTCTTGCCAGTGACTGTCCTCCTCACAAGCACTGATGGCCACATTGTAGGAAGTGACGTTGAAGTTGATTCCAACTGTGCCTGGCATGCTTGCAGTTTCAACGAGCTTGGTCACTTGACTGAAATTTCCTGGCTCAAAACTGGACATCCATCGCGAACAGATACGCTGCCAGCGGGAACACATCGGGTAGCGAGGCCGAACCACCGGGCTCTTCAAAGTTTGGGCTAGCGTTGCGGCACCGGAACCTGGCCACCCAAGTATCCACCGAAGTATCGCGAAATCTATGCATCAATATGAAAGTTGTAGATATATACACGTATATACATATAATCATATATATATACTGTATATATATATATATATATGAATTTATTGTTTTATTTATTTATTAAAATATAGATATGTTATATATAGAGAGAGAGAGAGAGATGCATATAATGTGTGAGAGAGAGGTTCCCCGCTACTAGGTCTGCACGGAGGTTGATCATTTCCCATCAACCAGGATATCCACTTCGTTCCACCATGTTCCATGGTTGATTCCCTATCTGATCCCAACTCGGCCAAGTTCGCTCCTGCTGCTGATGACTTCATTTTTGAAGCTGTGAATCGCCAACCGGTCAGACCATCAATCGACCACTAGTTAATCATCCAACCGTCAACCATCAATTGGCCATCAGTTAATAATCATCTAAATGGCTCTGGGTCAAAACCCCGTACGCCTGGTTCCCCATCATTAACCATTGATTTCCCTATTATTGTTGGTTATTATCCCCCATCAGTTGGTTGCTTAATATTGACCCATAGCCAAATCTAGACCCCTTTCACGTCTCCTGGCCTCGCTCCCAACCAGCCAGTCACCCCACAGCTCCAACCCATACGCCTGGCTGTCTCCGAGGCACGCGTTTCTCCCACCTTCTCAGCCAAGCGCAGCACGGTGTCCACATCAGCTTCGCCCCACTGCAACACACCCGTGGCCGTGCACAACAGCAAGCCCTGCGAGCCGCGAGCGATTCGCATCCCCACGACGACTGGTGAGGCGTACGTCACTGGAAAGGCTTTCTTGCTACGGCATCACGATTTCCCACGACCCCATCCGAGTAGATCCCGCCTTTCCGGGTTGCTTGTTGTGGGTTGATTGGGTTGGTTTTGTTCCATTTAAGCTGCTTATTGATACCAATGTCGCAGACATTGCTCGATGATTGGGTATCTGTGGTTCATTCTTGGTATATCCCTTGCTATTTGTGGCTTTTGTTCATCATTGATCACCATCAATCAACAACTTTCCATAGCATCAACTGGTTCATCAACTGATTCATCAGCTGGTTCACCATTTGTTTGCCATGATCAACTTGTTTGCGATTGGCGGAGCATTACCATTTGTTGAGGACTCACCTCCAGCTAGATCGTGACCCATGCATCCGCCCGCGGAAAAATGGTCATCAGTTCGGAACAGCGATTCCATTGGAGTCACTGAGTGGTTAGTAGGCGAGGTCGGGTAGAAAAATACAGGAGATGTAATTGACAAACATTAATCACCAATCAGCATACAACATGGTAAATAGTGAACAGCTGATGGTTAAGAATGGTTGATAATAAACAACTAACAACAATGAACCGCAGCTACCACTAACATACCATTTGCTTAGAACCCTCCTGGCAGCTCCTTAGCTACCCCTGTAGACACTGTAGAGGAACAACTACGACGACGACTGACGACGACAACCACAACAACAACAACAACAACAACAACAACAACAACAACAAAAACAGGGATCTACATGCCCATCACAGCGATGTGCAAGACAGTACCCACCAGCTCCTGTTCTCGCTGATCACTGAGACCAACCAGGGAGCCATCAGTTCAATATCGCCGGTCGATGAATCGTCCATGAACCATCAGTGAAGCATGAGTTAATCATCAATCAGTAGCCCATCATTTGCTGTCACTGACCTTGCTATCAAAGCATTATCAACAGATTTGACCACTGTCGACCCAATCGATTTAATCATTCCGAAGCCAGCAACCATTAGCCGTCGGTTAAATGGATGTTCCTCAACATAAGGGTACCCCCAGTTCGCAAGCAGTTTCGTAACCATCTATCTTTGGGGTTCCCTAGGAGAAAGCACCATATGGTTGGTATATCCCCTATCATAGTTGGTTCTTATCCCCCACAAATCATGAAAAAATCCCATAGGTCGAACCACCATAACTTTGGGCTTCCGGAACTGGCGAGGTCGAAACCACCGCAGCTGTTTCACCGTTGGTTATACTCTAATGTTAACCCAGGATTAATAAACCCCAGGTTTATTAATTGGGGGGTTTCCTATTTTAATGGAAAACCAAGGTTTTTAGGGGATACCCCCTATTAATCAACCAGGGGTTTATTAATCCTGGGTAGCCATTATGATTAACTATTAATAATGAATCTCAACTATTATTGTTAACCATAATTCTTATGCACTATCATAATCTCCTATAAACCCAATTGTTAAATGATTTTACTATGAATTTACTATTCATAAACCTATAATAGTTCATAATTGGCTGATTATCTATTATAACCTCCTATATTAAACCAATCTCCTATATTCTATATCATTAACTATGGTTAACTACTATAACGTAAAAAAATTGTGTTTCAAAATTGTTATTAATTATCATAATCTCCTATATTGTTACTATTGACCATCATAATCTCCTATATTAAACCCAATCCCGCTGCACCTGCCCTTGCTGCGTCCCGCCTCGTGATCCACGTTGTTTTTGGGCGCCACGTAGCGCGTCTGGAGCAACTCAAAGAGACACCAGGAGCGGCGCCTGGGCCGTGTGTCCACCATAGTGGAGTTCGAGGCTGCTCCAAGGCGCCAGGTGGTGATGTTGGTTGAGGGATTCGAGGGTTTTATAGGAGTTGCTATGGATAATAGTGAATCATAGGGGATGATAAGCAACAAAATGGATGTTTTCTCGGGTTTTTTCAAGGAGTTACAACCGGAAAAAAGGATTTATCATAAGGATTGATAGGGTTTCAAAAGGATTTATAGGGTTTCTAGCATTTTGATATTATGATGGATGCCTACTATCATCCCCTATCTTTCACTATTATATAACCATACTTATAACTCATAATAGTTCTTATCCATAGGGGATGATTTCACTCATCCATGATTTGAGTTATAACTATGGATAATAGTGAATCATAGGGGATGATAACCAACAAAATGGATGTTTCCCACGATAGGGAACCCCCTGAAATGGCTGGTTTGTGAAGGTAAATGATTGAGAAAGGATGATTTGGGGCCCGATTTTGAGAAAGCCCTGTATGATAAATACTGACAGTAAACATATCATCCATCTCATTTACAAGTTTACTCACCTATCTTTAACGATCATGATGATACCAGTTGATCATTTGGATGCTGATACTGGCTGATAGGTTGATACTGGTACTGGTTTATGGTCAAGTCAACATTTACTATCGTTTACTAAGCTGGCAATCAACACTGAGAAACTTGGTGCAATGAGCAGTATTGACCAAGTTGTGTTGATAAATTGATCCTGGAAAACTAACAACCCTGGGGATATGGCGGTTTCTCAAAATAGGGGGACCCCCAAAACATCAAATAGTAAGCATTTATAGTCAGAAACCATCCCTTTGGGGTCCCCTATGGCTTGAGAAACCCATCATCGAACTCTAGTTGGCAAACATAAATGCTTAGCGGCAAAGGACAATGGTAGATGACTTCGCACTTAGAGATCAGCGGTCAGTCAGCATCTCGCCGTCAAGGCACAGTGGAGTGCAGTCACTGTCCAAGACCATTGCTGTGCCCTGGCCTCAACGAAGAACTTGGGAGTAACTGATGGAGTGTGTTAATAGCTGATGGATATAGCCATAATAGTTAATGATGGTTGATGATGAGATGATGTTCATCATAATTATGGTTGATGATCGTCAATTGTTGTTAATAGTAATTTGGGAGTAACCATAATAATGATGGTTGATGATGGTAGCACTCTTGGTATGCAAACCATCCTGGGTCACCGCATGGTTAATGATGGTTGATGATGCTTAATGATTCTTAATGATTGGAGTTTGTGGGCTTGTCAAGACCTTTCATGGTTGTTATTTGGTCTTATATCATGGTTAAGTGATGGCTAGTTGATGGCTGATGAATGTCAAGATTTCATAGTGCCATCTCCGAAGTCCAATAAAGTCGACTCAAAATTACCTTGATTATCATCGGTCAACGGATGTTCGCAACGGTGACATTTGCAAGGCTCTGCTTGACAGTTAGTTCAAGTTCGTAAGTAGGCTGCTTGCGGTGATCTGGTATTGATAGTTCTCTGGTATTGATAGTTAGTTCTTATAGATCCCTTGCTAAAAGATATATTGGTGATTATATGGTAAACGGTAAATCCATCATATCCCAAAAACACCACAAGTTCATAGCAGTTCAACTGGTGAGCAATTTCAGTTGGTTACAACTTCCGCTTCGTCCAAGCTTCTGGTCTGAAACCAGCATGACCTACTGTTGCTTGGGGCTCGGAAAGGTGCCCCACAGCTTCTGATCTGGCCACTAATCCAGCCAACCACCCTTGGCGCGCTTAGTAAAATCTCACCTCTGAGCGCACGAAGCCAATCCCCCGAAAAGAGGATGTTCAGTGGTACAAATCTTGAGTTCAAAGATGTTCAAAGCACCAATAAACCATGGTGACTATTCAAGCAACCCCGAATCAATCATAGTCAGCTGTTCTCTAATGTCCCAGCCGCGATTTCCTGCCAACTCACAAAGTCAACCCCCAATCTTGGGGACCATCCATCAATACCCGCAATTTGGGGGGCCCCAATGGTTCATGGAAAATGGCCACTGGACACCCACGTCCCAAACCAGTGATGGCGACCAAGGACGTGGGCAAAGTCCAGCTTTCGCATGCGTCCCAGGCACACTCTGGGCTCGCTAAGGCCATGTAAAAGGATGACTGCAATGGATCACCGTTTCCCAACTCCTCCTGCGCAACTGGTGAAAACCACCAGTGTCACCATGAAACACACGGCAGTGATCACGGCTGATCCATTGTTGAAGGTGATACCGTCCAACAATCAGCTTTTTCAAAAAAGGTGATAACATATGATAACCAGTGGTTCATGGTCTTGTTGTATGGCGTCTTTGTGTGAAAAATACAGCGGGACCGGTATGGCATCGTCTACCTCTTCTTTGGATTCCTCTGCTGACAAACCTTGGAAAAATATATGGTGGTTTCTTAAAATTGGGGTACCCACAGTGATCATCCAATATCAACCAGTTATAAGTTATATCGATTGATAGTACTAAACCGTCCATAACTTTGGGCTCCCCAAACTGACTTGAGAACTTGAGAAACCCCCCCTTCGGTGGTGCTGTCCCTAACGACCTCCTGGCCGGTGCTCGGAACCCGTTCGCAAAAGGTCGTCCTAGGAATCCTCGTAGCTAGGCACTCAGTGGTAGCCAGGGATGATGGGATCCCGGCTCAACAAGAGTCGGTTCATTCATAGAAACCATCAGCGGTTTCGGCAAACTAATGGGTGTTTCTCAAAATGGGGGTACCCCCAAAAATGGCTGGTTATTACTCTAAATGACTACTAGTGGATGATTTAGGGGTACCCCTATTTTGAGAAACAGCCAAATGTGGCAGGGAGGTTGGGCAGGAGGAATCATTAGAGCATGACATTTGATGGGTCGTGTCTTTGGCAATGTCTACGAGCTATGAGAAATCACTTGAAATCATGGGTTAAAGCCAGGAGAAAACCACAAAACCATGAATCGAAAACAAACTCCATCTTTGGATGGTTGGAAAGCCAATGAGTAACGCGAAGAGAAGCCAAGATAATTGCTATCTGCAAACGCTAGACAGTGAAGGGAATTCCTACCGAGGCAATTTCTGCGACAGAAGCCAAGGCTTCATCGACAGGAAACCAGGAAACCTGGCAGTTTTTACTTGAATCCCCAGTAAACAAATGGTTTTCAACCATGATGAACGGGGAGGTCAGTTCACTCAGATATGTTCAAATTTACATTCCAGCTATAACCAGCTGCACATCTGTTTGTTGGTGATACGTTGCCTGGCTGTTCGCTACTGCTTGGTTTCCTGGCTGGTCTTTACATGGCGAGCTGGATCAAGACCAAGCTGGGGGAACACCCCAACAGCTAGGCTATGTCGCGATGTGAGTAGGTGGGGTAACCTTTTATGAAGGGTCGCCAATCATCATGGCGAGAAGGGCAACCCACCATTGGGAGGAGCTGTTAACTTCACCCCGAAAGGAGCACCAGGTAAACACCACGCAGGATGAAGCTCCTGGACGTTGAACTGGTTGTTGCTGAAGGAACAAATCCTAAGCGCCAAATGCTCACAGTGGCGGAGAGAAATCATGATTAACAACCGTAGCATCGGCCAATGATGGCTCATTGATCATGGTTGACAGCCGACACTAGTTCAAGGATTCTCGTTGGCCGTCATGGGTGAGAAATATTGCCAAAAAAATGTTAGGATTGTTCGAAATTTAAAGGGCTAAGAATGCTGGATCATGGTCAATAGCCGAGAGCCATTGTCGGTTATGCTTGACATGCTCAATGTCGGTTCGTACAAACGGTTCATGAAATGCTAACACAATGCTTGATACCTATGGAATTATATTCAACGATTCCTATGATTCAAGGGCTCCTGGATGGCTCAAATTATCAAAATGGATAGCTATCCTACTAGCAATGCACGACCTGTGGTTTGGCACCCTGGTTGGTTCACTGGAGACTTGAGTTTGAAGCTATAACAGTTACATCTGAAAACTGACAGCTTGCATCGCCACCATACACCCAACTGCAAATTGGTGCACCCCAACCAATCGGATTCACAAGTATACATCTATGTATGTACATGGTTTTTCTATTGCTGGGATAATTAGGAGTCTTGGTGGATACAACTGCAACTAGTTTGTTAAATTTTGAACTACGTTTGATTTTTCATGAACCAACTAATCCAAGTATGGGTGACAATTAAATTTGGTGGTTCACAACCATTGCCAGGCAATAACAACCACTATTTCCTCTCTGCAATCATTTAGCCTGCACTAACTGCTTGTAAACCATGATGGCGAATAGGAAAGAAGCCGTTTAAACTTGAACTAATTAAGAAATTCTTAACTGCTTAATCATTCAATAGTTAACTATCTGCCATCATCAAGCCTGCAGACTACTTGTTAATCATGATGGCAAATAGGAAATGATCCATTTAGATTAATTCAATGATTGTTGACTGCTCAATTGATTAATAGTCAACTATCTGTCATCATCAAGCCTGTTTTAACTGCTGGTAAACCACGCTGGCAAATAGGAAATATAAAGCATTAAAATTAATCAAACCATTGTAATTAAGAGTTAATTATCTGCCATGATCAAGCCTGTTACTGCTTGCTAACCATGATGGCAATTAGGAAATGAACCCTCTAAATCACCTAAATAAGTAATTGTTAACTGCTGAATTGATCAATAGTCAACCATCTGCCATCATTAACCACCATGATCATAAACTAACCATAGTTAACCATAGTCAATGAAATTCTGCCATTATGAAGCCTCTTTTACACCTGTACTTTACCACAAGTCAAGCACTCATTAATCATCAACCATTAACCAACAGCTCCCCACCGACAGTTCATGTGCCCAGGTATGCTGCCCAGCATCCAAAATGACACGTCTTGCCAGTTGCCTGTCCTGGTCTTCCCTTCCGCCATCCTAGGGCGTGGCAATCGCAGAGAAACCGCTGGAACGAAACCAGAAAATGCTCAGGGTCTGCAGACGATCAAACCCCCCATTTTTTATGGTCTATTGTTAAGTGATTATAATATATATAGATGGTAAAACGAATGGTGGTGGATGATGGTTGAAACCTGGATAATCATGATTGATAAGAGCTGATCAACCACGCGTATACACTGACTGAATAACTCTGGTATCAAAGGTAGACAGGTGCTTAGTACATGGGGATACTGACCAAAACGTTGCAACCATAGGTCAACGTGAAGATGAGAAACAGGGTACACATCATGTGTCGGATAGCTTCACTGTGTGTTGTGTTTTTTCTTATTGCGACATCGTTTCTGAATCATGAACCATCATTGAACCATGGTTTTCCC